>VZSR01003183.1:1552339-1590619 GCA_013398615.1 Brachypodius melanocephalos | reverse complement strand
GGACATAAACCTCTGGCTTTTGTGGATTAATTTTCCTAACAACACTAAATAAATGTGTAGTACCAGCTTTGAGCTCCACCTCAAAAGCCAGCCCAGCTTGCTTAGGAAAAAAGCTAAAAAAGGGGCGGCGATTTCTTTTCCCAATGCAAAACGCTCCTCGCTTACACTGCTGCAAGGAAAGCTGTCTGTGAGGCTGTGCAGGAAGCTGTTAATTAGGGGAATTCTCACCTCTGATCTACAAAGACGAATTTCCCGTCGATGGCGTGCCGGGACACGTATTCCGTGGGCTTCACGCGGATCTCGCCGTTCGCCGGCTGCGGCACCACGTGGGGATGGAGCCTCCCGATGGCAACAAGGCAGCTTAAATTACAGCCCTCGTTATCCGGCTCGTTATCCTCATCCAGGCCCATCTTTGTCGGGGGCCAGCTTTTTAAGTAGCCTGTGCTGTGAATAGTGCAGAAGCTTTTGCGGTCTGCTGCGGAAAGAAAAAAAAAAAACCAAAAAACAAACCGACAAAACCCAAGAAAGGAGTTAGGTCGTGGATACAGCTTTAAAGAGCTTCAACTCAGTTTTGCTAATAGTGCTTCTCCTCTCTTATGCAGGGAATTTGGGATGCTCTTCACTAAGGAGGGGCTGGGGGTGCTCAGCCTGGAGAAAAGGAGGCTCAGGGGAGACCTCATCACTCTCTAGAACCACCTGACAGGAGGGGGGAGCCAGCGGGGGATCAGCCTCTTCTCCCAGGAAACAGTGACAGGATGAGAGGACACGGCCTCAAGCTGTGCCAGGGGAGGTTCAGGTTGGACATCAGGAGGAATTTCTGCACAGAAAGGATTGTCCAGCATTGGAAGGGGCTGCCCAGGGAGGTGGTGGAGCCCCCATCCCTGGAGGTGCTCACACAGCACCCAGTGCCACAGTCTGGTTGACAGGGGGATGTTTGGTCAAAGGCTGGGACTCGATCTTGGGAACCTTTTCCAGCCTTAATGACTCTGTGATTCTAAGGGATTTTTCAGCACTCCTGCTGTAATGCAGCTAATCTGAGATAATCCAATAAACAATTTATCTTGGCAAAACCCCTGTTTATGCTGAAACATCACATAGCTCAGACCAAGGCTGCTTTTGGTAATTTTGAGGAGAAATTGCATCACATTTTGTTATTTCAGCAAAGGAGGCAAATAACCCAAAGGAATGTATAAAACATGAGTAGATTAGTAAATAAGATGCCTCTTCCATCTTAACCTGAGGCTCCTACAAACCCCATGTTTGGCAGAACACACACCATCTGGGGTGTACAGGGGACAGCTGTACACAGGGGTGATGAAGATTTGCAATGGCCAGTAGAAGTCAGTATCCAAAAGAATTCCTATTCCTCAGCACTGAGCAGGCCTGAAAACTCCAAGGAAGATGATTTTCATAGGGAGGTGGAGTAAAAGGCTTGTGCCAACTGCACAAACTGGCTCCCTCAGCAGTGAGCACAAAAGCAGGATCCAAGGGTGAAGAATACACCAAATTCGCCTCTGTTCTCTTGCTATTTGTCTTTTCACTTTAACTAACACCAAATGTGTTATTCACAGTACTCAAAGAAGAAACCTTCACATTTGGGCTAAATATATATTCCAACATGCCTAGAATAACAGCCTGCAGAGGAGAAAATATTACCAACACTGCTAATGCTATGAGCAAATATTCCAGGTGTAGAATGCCATGTTTCCAGTACTCAAACCCACAGATGAATTTAGAATTACACTCCTTTTTTGAGGTGGATGTCCATCCACACATCACTGGGCAAATATGGAGCAGGGAACAAGGAACAGCTTCCCCTTACTGGAGATATTGGCCAAGTGGTCAGGACTGAATGATCTGAGCAATGTCTGAGGATGATGCAGTAATCCCCCAGAACTGCTGGGACAAACTGCCTGGAGAAGTTTCAAGAAAGCAGAGTGGAGAATTTGGCTTTAAATGCTAATACAGGTGTGTAAGAGATACTGGAGGAGGAGCTTGAAGAAGTAACAGACCTTGACACAGTTCAGAATCTTAACAAGAAACATCGATAAACATAAAAAATTTAACCACTGCAAACGAGCAGTATTCAAAAAAAAAAAAAAAACCAAAACCTGACAGCCTTGACAATAAAAACGTGATGGTTACCTTTCTTCTTTGAGCAGGTTGAAGGGAAATCCTTGTCTTCTACTTTGACAGAGGGCCTGTTGCACTTCATCCTGCAGAAGAAGGAGCGCCGTGCCCCGGAGCAGAGCCGCGAGGGCCCGGGCGTGATGTCCGTCTTGACCGGGAGCCCGGCTGTGGAGGGAGGGTCAGCTGCAGAGTGAACCCCACACGTGGCTGCCCCAAAAACCCCACCCCACAGTGCTTCAGCCTCACTGGGCCTTGCATCTTCTGTTTGTGAGGTTTTGATGTGTGTGACTGTGCAGCTTGACCATACCAACACTGCAGCTTCTGACACGGCTCTCTGCTGTCAGAACACGGGGTTCTGAGTGCAAGAGACAAATCCACACAAGGCCTGTGACAAACGCTGCAATTTCTCTGAACTGACTGAAAATAGAGAGATTTCTTTTCCACAACCAGAGCAGAACTCCATACACAGTCACTCAGGAGGCTCCTGACCCTCAGGCTGGCACTTTTCTATCACAACACCCTCCCAGAAAACACGTGTGCACGCAGAGCGGAAGGGCCCCAATGACACTCCAGGGATAGAAGGAGGAAAAAAGGTAGCAGGGACCCACACAGGAACTGCAAATCCCCAAGACATCCAGTTATGTCTTAGAAGACTCTCTTGCCTTGCAGAAATAAGTGCACATGTACATGGCCTAGCAACAAATCCTGACCTTTAACATATTCTCACAGACGATTCTTTTCTGTGGGAAAACCAACCAAAACACATCCCCCTCTGGTACCACCAGGGCTCTGGGAAGACATGGAATGCTTTCATGGCATGCATCAGGAGCACAGGTATCAGCAAGGGCAGTGCTCCAAGGGCTGATGGAAGATTTAAATCACATAGAAACTTTTCCACAGCCTGCCATGCAACCATATCTGCACGGGGATATGTAAAATCAAGAGCTGTCAACATGAACAAAAACTTCTCAGGCCTTGTGGGCTTTTAACACAAGGAGGAAGACAGCGATTTTAGTAGGAAGTATGCCCCCCTTACAATTCCACTGGAGTGAGGTGATCTCCAGGAGGTCAGGCTGCCCTGCACCACATGCCCTCCAAACTGCTGCACCGTGGTGTGAGTACAAGCTGTGCTGAGTTACTCATGCCAAGACAAAAATAAATACGTGCATACATCCTCACACTCTTCACCAGTATGAGTTCTTGAAATCCTACCAATCCGTCTATCATAGCAGATGGGAAGACTGTAATTCATAGTATTTATTTTTGCCCTAACTTTGTCAGAGGCATACAAAAAAAAACCCCAAAAAACAGGAGGCAGCACTGGATATTCATGCTTGACAACCGATGAAACCAGGAGCCAGAAAAAAACTTCAGCTGATTCTGCCGAAGCCTCCAGGCTCCCTGCCCTCAAATGATCTCTCTCAGCTTCAGTTTCTGAAGTGAGCTGGTGGCTTCTGTGAGCTGAGATCCAGGAGATCTCTGCTCCTGACAAGCATGAGGCTTAATGACCTGGGAATCTGCAGTTGTAAGATACCACCTTCCTCTTAAGCAGACTCCTGTTATGAGAGGGAGTTAAACACCCACTCACCCCAGGAGGAGCAGAGATACAGAACTACTTTAAAATACCAGAGTGGAACAGAGCTAAGAGACGTGGCAGGAAATGATTCCAAAGTTAAAAACCTTCTGAGAGAAAGGCTGGGTCATTGATGGCAGCGGTAGTAAGCAATAAATAAGCAGATAAATAAAATGAATCATCTATCTTGGCTGACAGCTAAGGACCACCAAGACAATACTGAGTGTATTCTGATCCATTTAGAATGATGGATTAGAACAAAGGCTTCATATGTTCTAATGGAAAAAGTTAAAGCTTTGATGCCTGGAAGAGAGAGGACACCTCACAAGTGAAGCCAGTTCCAGTAATGCCTCTGTGCCACAGTGCATGCCAAACCCAACAGCTTCCAGGTACCCGTGCCACACTTTTTTTTTTTCTTTGTTTCTTCCTGTCTTTAAGCTACAACTTCCTTGGCATGAGACAATCCAGACAGCATCCCCCTCACATCCCCACTTCTGACATGAGGCAAAGCCCCAGCAGCAGTTACTCTGGATGACTTTTTTTCCCCCAAAGGTGGTAACACTCACTTTTTGCGTCTATGAGTCTTTCTCGTGGCGCAGTGTCAGAAGAAGAGAGCTGCTCCTTCACTTTGGCAATGTCTTTAGGATGGAGATAATCAAATAAACTTTGACCAATCAAATCATTCTGTAGAGATTGAACATTCAGTCAAAAAGTAAAATAATGGCTCAGTATATTTTCTTCATTTTAGCATCCAGTATGAACAATCCTTTTACATATAGGTGTAACCAGGGAATACCAAACATCCAGATCCAGCCTCATTGCAGGGGGTTTGGACTGGATGACCTTTAAAGGGTCCCTTCCAAACAAATAATTTTATGATTCTATGACTGATCAAAGGTTTTCTCTGTGTATTGAAGTTATGACTACATTACACAGTAACTCCTGCCATCATTTCCAGTCAGAGTTTTGCAGATCTGGCGTGCTCAATTCCTCCCCCCCCACCAAATATTCTGGTTTCTACTCAGTCTTGGTTCTTCTACCACACATTTGAATTAAAAAAAAAGTTCCTATGTTCTGTTTCATTATTTACATATGAATAGGTATTTATTATCATTTATAATAGGTATAAGTAAAGGCTGGCTGAGGAAAACTTCTGAAGCTAATACAGGTTTTAAATTGGATGAGGAGGGCAGGTGACAGAAAGAACAAAGATAATCTACACAATGCATGGTCCAAGTTAAGCATTCTGTTGAGCATATATTAAAAACCTGGTTTTGCTATAACTGCTTGCCAGTTCCCATCAGTAAGCATGCAAGCAAAACCAGAACAGACAGAGAGAAAGCTAAGCTGAAAAATCCATGTGAAGCTACTGGAACAACCCCAGACTGATGTTTCAGTATTTGCTTACACTCCCAATCAGGTAATGCTTTTGCAAGCCTGAGGGTAAATCCTTGAGCAGAATGCAGCAATCAGTGAATTAAATTTAGTTCCTTTTCACCTCCTTGCTTTGAATGAAAACCAGAAACAATTTTCTCTAATGACATGGCAGAGAAAAGCTCTCTCTCTTTGCAACATCTCTCAGCTTTCAAGACAGGCTCTTCCCATACCTACCCCCCCAGAAAAAGGCAAAACCATCAAAGAGCTCTCAAATATTTTAAGACCAAATGTACTTAAAATGGAAAAGAATACCTGACTGTAGTTGAGGATCTTGAAGACAGATTCTGAAACAAACAGTATCTTTCCTCTGTCACAGCCCACAACAAAAAGAAATCCATCTGCTGCCTAATTGGGGTGGGGGGAGGAAAAGTCAAATCCCAAGTTATACATCCTCATTGCATCGTTGTAACCTTTAAAAACACTTTGTGTACAGTAGAATTTCTACACTAGGAGAGATGTCTTAACATTTAGAGGTAACTGAGTCAACAGGAAAAATGTGAAATTACAATGAGAGGTTTTTTTTTGGTTCTTTTTTTTTTTTCATCTGCAAACATTTTTGGTATCATTCTGGGCATTGTGCCCAAAATGTAAAATAACTTTTATGAGAAGAAAGAACCCATATCTTATCCAATAATATTATGATTATGTTTAATAATGCCTTCAAATTAAAATGTTATTTTAACTGCACTTAAGAAAGCTCCTCTTTCAGAAACCAACCATAACCTGGATATTTATTTCTGTGCCTGGAGGCAACCAATTCCTATTTGCAAAGTACTGTCTTTCAGTCACACACAAGCATGCAGGAATAAACCCCAATTATGTATCTTGAGAGTCACAATGCTGCAGAAATTAAATTCTGCATATGCTGCATCTGGACACTGTAGTGCTTCAACAATTACACAGCTGCTAGAAGAGCTTAACTACTGACTGATGAGATAAGCTCTCCACACCATAAAAGCAGTGTAACAGCAGGTAGCAGAACATACTAAGTCATGTTACATCAGTGACCTCAATAAAAAGGTGTTTGCTGTATCATTGTACACTGAAAATCATGGCAAGGTAACCCAGGGCAGCAGGTCTCCAAGAAAACAATTAATGTGATTTTCAGACATTCGATTTTGGTTTGCACATGTAATAACTGAAGATTCTGATGGTTCCCATCTAAATTCCCCTCTTCAGTCTTTCTGCTTAAATTAAGAAATGCTAGGCATCATTAAACTCACTGACTCTGTGAAGCAGTCTCCAGATTTCTTAATTATCCTCCATAATCAAAACATTTTTAAGCTGAGATACAAGACAGAAAAATACCGGTGGTGTGCTTTGGGAGATCTACAGTCACAGATATTAATATCTCTTAATTAGAAGTTGGAACATACCCTGAGAATAAGATGTTTTAATTCATCATCTGATAGAAAAGCAGGCTTGTAGTTTGCTTCTGTATATGGGTTTGTAGCACCTAAAGAAAACAAACAAACAAACAAACAATTCCCATATAACCAACATTACACACTTAAATGAGCAACTTTCCTTTGGCTCCTTCTTAGACTTGCAGGAATTCTTTGAAATTAATTTTTTGGTTTTGTTTTACTATCAACATGAGCTCTGTTGGTATGAACTTAAAAAAGGATGAAGTTGTTTTTGCTAAGATGCAAGTACCACATTAGGTAGAAATGCAAATTAAATGCCTCTGAGATATAAAAGTATTCCTTGGAATATTTTTGAACCCAAAGGTTGTCCTTGATTTAATGTCTAGCCTCAGAATTAGAAATTACAAAAATAAGTTATTAATGAATAAAAACACTCAAACTATTTCTCCTCCTTATAACTCGGTAAAAAACATGATAAGCTCATGTAAACAAACCATGACTAAAGAATTTACAAATCAATTCTCTCATTCCAAGCCAAAGATAAAACCCAGCACTACAATGACATCATCTTACCATGCCAAAACCCCAAAATTGGCAACAAATGAGGCAGCTATTTATTAAGGAGTAATTCTTCCCATTCTATTCCCTTCATAAAGACAGAGGAGAGTCAAATTAGTAACCACTGAAGTGTTATGAAGTATTAACCTCATCAAATGACAGTGGCAGGAAAGTTAAGCCTTTCAAAACCACGAGGTTAAATATGACTGAAGGCACCAGCTCTCCTAGAAATGAGAACAATCACCAGGATTTTTTTTTTCACCATTAATTATCTCTTTTAAGCATCTCTTTTTTTTTCTCAGTGGTGGATTTCTTGAAGGCTTAAGCTCTTAATATCAGCACCAAATTGTACCCAAGCACTGATCCACTCATATGAAGCTTTAGGAACACACAGTGATTGCTCACAACCTCAACTCTCCCAAACCTGTGTGTTTCCCTTCAAGTGCTTGCAACAAGAACTGGTCACAAAGACCAAAATTGAGTTTTCAAAGTACTCTCTATTCTGTCACACAGAGCTAAAGGTACAAACACAAAACCTTAGAAGTCCTGTGGGAATATCATACCTAAAATCTAACCTCTCTATCCAACAACTGGGTACATTGCCTGCCCAGAGCAGTGCTCAGTACTGCACCAGAATTAACTGTGCACTGCCCTGAAGCCCTTTGTTCCCCCTCCCACCTGCCCCAGCTGCGTTGGTGCTGTGGAACCTGGCAGTTGTGATCAACAGGTCAGATGATGGAAAATGATCCTTTTCTCATCTCCAAGCTCCCCCAGTTACATCAGGGTATTTACTGGACCACAAACTAGGTAAGTTGGGAATGAACACCGAGCATCAGATGCTAAGAAAAGAGGGGGAGTCCTCCCAAAACGAATCAACTTACTCCTTTTTTTGGCAAAAAAGAGAGAGAAAACTGGGGAAATGCCACTTGGAATGCCCCTGCAGCCCCAGGCCACTCACCACGAAGTGTTTTCATGTGCTGGACAGCCATCCTGAGCACGGTGAGCTTGTCCAGCTTGCGGGACATGGCGTTGCACGTGGGCACCAGCGAGGCCAGCTCGTCGATGAAGCTGTTCATCTTATCCCTGCGCCTCTTCTCGATCTGGCTGTGAGCCTCCCTGCACACACAGAGCACAGCAGACATGGGACAGTGCCCCAAAGCAGCCTCCTCGGGGTCAGGGAGCTGCCCTGAGTGAGTTCTCCTTGTGAAAAGGACAGCAGACACTCTTCAGACATGTGACAGCAATTATTTGGGGAGAGAATGGTTATAAGCAACAAGAAAGGTTGCAGCACTAAAGCTTCTGGTTTGCCAGAAAATACACCCAGTGTTGGTCAGGTTTATGTTTTCCCATACTAAGATTCATTGCTAACACTTTCACAACCCACCATGGAGTCTGAAAGAAGGAAGATGAGGAGGGTAACACTACCAGAAACATACCTGGCTTCAATTTCAACAGCAGTGAAGTGATTAAAACCAAGTTCCTCACTAAATTAGTTGTTTCACTCCGTGCAAACTTAATGAAATATGTGAACAGTGCAAAGATATGGAAAAATAAGGAAAGGTCAAAGCTAGAAAAAGATATTTTCAGAAGAAACACGCACAAATCATTCACACGTGGCAAAAAGCAAGAGATGATTCTTTTAAATGTATTTGTTTAGAGCATTACCTTGCATTTTTTATCCTGCCTTGTTGGTCTGCATACTCCAATCTGTTGAAGAATGATATCACAAAGTTACAGCATTGAAAGCTCAAATCTTTTCCTGCATCTCACTAAGAGGATCCTACTGATCCTCATTAAGATCAGTTTATTTAGAATTTGAATGTTTATTTAACCTTTCTACAGCAAACATCATTATCTATAACATTGCACCTCAGAGTTGGGGGTGTTTTAGCTTGTCTACTCCATATTGTTTAAACTAAGATTGTTTAGATTATTGCTTCATTCCAGCAAAGCAATAATTTGGGACCACAGTGGCACTGAGAACAGGCATCCACAGTCAGGATCCTGTGTCAAAAGTGTGGAACTGAGATTTCAGTGACTGTATCAACAGTACCTTCCATGTTGGTCATCTTTATCTGTATCCATACCTTCCCTGCAGAAACAGAACAAAGCAACACATCACAAATTCAGCAGGACTGGCAGAACTGTTATCCAACTACCATAAAGTCAGAATCAAGTATTCCTGCCATCTCTAAATTGTGAATACAAAAATAAGAGTATTAAAAAAAACAACCTGGAAGGACTGAGGAAGCTGTGTGGTTTTTGTAACATTAAAACATTTTCTTAAATTAGTTGTGTCTCCTTCAGAACTCACTAAATGGCACAGTTTGATGTGTTTGACAGTAAAACATGCTGCAGTTCAAAGATATCATCTGTTACAAAAATGTTTTTCAGCTAACTAGGAGGGGGGGAAAGCCCAACTTTGTGCAGATGTCTGTATGTTCTATAGCTCATTGCCTTATAGTAGTTGATTTTGGGGTAGAAAATGGTAATAACTTAAATTAACACACCACTGGAGATGGTCAAATGCATGGAGAGAAGAAAAGTCTGTGTGAAACTAATCAGGCACAACTTTCAGTGTGATACATGGTTTGCTTTTGTTTCAACATGAAGAAAATAAGTAAGCAGAGAGGCATGAAGAATAGAAATAATCCCCCTTATTACAATTAATATTGTAGCCACATGTGCATAACTAAGCAGGAGAGGACACTATAAGTTTTCATAGCTGTACTTGGCAAAAAAAGCTAAATGCCCATGACTACACATCTTTTTTTTTTAGACAAGATAATTAGGATGAGAATGTTTTGATTTATGTAAATCTGTACAACTGTGCTTAAGTGGATATTCCTAGTTCTGCTTATTCTGGTTTAATTTCCACCCGTGAATTTTAAGCCTATGGAAGCAAACGACAGAGAAAAGCCACTGGACATCTTTTTCAAGTGAAACCAATGACCAAAACATTTATACTTACTCAAAAGGAAAGCCATCGAGTCTGAAAAGAAAGAAAAATAAAGTACACCATATATAGGAAATAAGAAAAATGTCTTACATTTTCTGCTGAAATTCTCAAGCTAATTCATACTCTATTCGAAAGGAAAAGCACAATGAAAACAGGACAATAGCACTGAGCATTTTCTAAAGAAACAAGCTTTTTCAAATTAATATCTACTTTCTGAAAGAACAATTCTGCTTTTTAAGAAAAGAGAGCATAGTTCATTGCACTTAATGTGAAAAACTAATAAAATAACTAACCTAAATTATGTTATGCAAATCATTGAGATACTGTTTCATCTTCAGAAAGGAAAGATCTGTGCTTTATGCATGTTGTCCTTGTGGTTAGATAAATGGGGTTTCAGAGGACTCTAAGGCCAGAAATAAAACATAAAAATAAAAAGAAAGTATCCCAAGTTTTTCAGTTTTTGATTCTTGCCCAGCAGGACACATTTTGCTTTAGTCTAAAGTCCCAAGCTGAACTTTATACAGACTTTATCATATCACAAGGAAATTAAACAGAATTTCTACATGCAAGCTAACTCCTGGCATCACTTCAAGACTGTAAAGTGACCTGAAATACCAGTGAGCTTTACCATGCTAAGAGGCCATGTTTTATAAAAGCCTTATGAAAAAGGCTTCTCATCTCAGCCAGTAACATACTAGTTATTCCTGTTCAACACTGGACACCAGCCTTCTTAAAAATAAACATGGTAGCCTTTCATGTATTATTCACTGCACTCTTAGATCAATTATCTTTGTGATTGGTTTTAAAATAGTATTAATAATAATGCTAAATGTTTTCTTCATCTCCCAATCTGCACATCTGAGTTACTGTCTTAAGCCACTGATGTCTGAAGCTCACAATTCAACAGCCCTTGTGACACCACCTTTAGCTCTGGGATGTTTGTGTGTAAAAAAAAACCCAGAAAGCAAAGTCTAGAAGAGGTACAAGGTAGAGTTACTAATGCATCAGGGTAGTTTGTTTTCTCATCATGTAGTATTTCAATTGAAAGCATTACTGCCAAGAAAGGAAATTTACTGTTCATAGCCCAGTGCATGAAGTCTTGGACAACAGCATTTGACCAGCCCTTGCTGAAGTGACAGCAAGAAGTTGGGCAGGAATTTTCCTGCAGGAATTGAAGCAGAAAGAACTAAAAAGCTGTTGTGGAGAGCTGAAAAAGCAGCTGATGGCTCCTCTTGCTTGTACTCAAGAGGTGAACCAGGAACCACCCTAAACCACTGGTTCTGCCTCCCCTATTCCCTGGCTTCACTGGTACGTGAAGCATTAAACTGGACACTTGGATAATTTACAAATATAATAAATATTATAAATATAATAAAACCATTAACAGGTAGCAGAAGTTGAACAGCAGCATTTCTGAACATTTTCCCATACATACACATATAAGGAGGGATCAAGGCAGTCTACCTTAAGTTCTGCTTTCCAAGAGGAACATTTAGCAGCCACCATTTACTTTGCAGCACAAAATGAACTGTGGTATGACTACATAATAACTAGTGGTATATAGTGTATGACTACAAAATAAGTACATTTATTTTACTAAGGATTCAAGGAAACAGAGTTTTCACACATTTTAAAAAATGCACACAAAACCTAAAGGGCAGAATTGTAACTCACAAGAACAATCTGTCTTTTGGAAAAGAAGACTTAAATAATGCTTCCTACCCAGAGGAATAAAAATGGAGAAATCCTACTAGAGAAGAGGAAGTTGGTAGGATTGAGGCTGTTCACTAGATTTTGTAGTCAACTAGAGGGACACATGTGCTTTTCAGGGAGACTAAAGGCACTTCAGAGAGGTATTTAAAGTTTTGTGCATAAGTTCTCCTAAAAAGAATCTAATCCTTAATTGTGATGCTCAGCATGGATTAAAAATTCTGCCCCTCTTCATAAAAAAAAAAAGAGCTGCCAACAATCCAAAGGCCCCCACAGCAATAAAATCTGTGCTAAGTTACATAAAAATGGACTCTGTGGCTGGATGAATAATGGATGTGGGCACTCACAAGTTCCCCTGCAGCCACACTCTGTAAAGTTACAAAGCAGGGGAGGCTTGCACAGGCACTTCCAGTGAAGTAGGGTGCTCTTGGTGTTCCAGACATTAACAGGTCTGGGAGTTTGGCAAACTCTGCTGTGCCCTTCCACTGTTCTAAAGCAGAGCTGGGGAGGTTTCCTGCTACAGTTGAGAGCCACTAGAAGATTAAACCAGCTGAGTAAAAGAAAGACAGTTCTAATATCTCAAACCAGAGACTATTCAGATTCATATTCAAATGAGAGATCAAAATAGCTTCATCAGGCAAAGGTTGCCAGTACACTGATAGGAAGTGACTAAATAGGCAAAAAAATAGGTAAGGAAAAGGAATTAATCCTAGTTTTGCTTCCACTTTTCAAAAAAATTATCTTCCCCCTCTGCTAATCAGACATTGTATTTCCTATGTAAACAGTCAATATAATCAGCCTTCACACTGCACATTTCATCAGTGCTAATTCCACACCCTCATCAGCCAGATTTCTTCTCAGCCTTACCACATGTGATAGCCCTCAATTCTAGCTGCACTGAGATGACAGCTTTATTATTATTGTTATTGTTATTATTATTATTATTAAATAGTGAACTAGCCTCTTAGTGCATAGTAGCTTTCTTCCTTATTAAAACCTTTAAAGCAGGTTGTAAAGAAGAGGTTATTTAAAAACTGCTATAAATATTTCTGTAGTCTTCCCCACTGTATTGCTGTGTTACCACCTCCTTTTAGCAGTGCTAAATCAAGAGAAATCCAACTTACTGATAATCGGTTGAGCTTCCCTTTCTTTTCCTATTACAGTCCATTCCTGAAGTGCTAAGGGAACTGGAGATCAAGTCAGCAGGGTCTGGTGACATAAAGTCACTAATTGTAGAAGATATGTCCATCCTTTGGTCTGCCATTGGACTGTCTAACATTAGGGAAGAAATAAAAACAACCCCCCCAACCAAAAAAACCACTGTATTAGTATAAGCAGACACATATTTTTAACCAAAAAAGTTATATCAAACTTAACATTCTTAAAAAACAGCAACAATCAGTTCCTATTTTTCCCTCTTGCTGTAAAAATAAGAGGTAATTTCTCATGTTCCAGTTACTCCTGGAGTATTGCACACAAATCATCACCATTCTCAAAACACATTATGTAACATAATTGTTTTTAAAGGTTTATCAGAATGATCTTGAACTAAACCAGGTTTACACTTATGTTACCTGGCCAGCCAATTGCTTTTACCTAACAGGAATACTTCTGACAGGGAACACTTGTTTTAGTGTGTCTCTGTATTTGAAGACCATACTAAATTTCACAAACTTTTAAAGTTCTATTTCCACTGAATTCAGAACATTTCCATAGAAATAAACACCTCTGCACAGCAGATTCCACAAATAGAAATATTATAACCCAATGGTGGTCTGAGAAGTCTAGTTAAAGGTCCAAATGAATCTAATTGGCTTTTTAATCCTCTAGACTGCAAATAATTCAAATCTTCACTATTTAATCCTCTAGACTGCAAATAATTACACTGTTGGAAGAAACCCTGTGAAAAGCTGTGAAAGAGAAGAGTTTTTACCTGAAGGCCTGTCTTGGAAGCCTAAATCCACTTGGGCAAAGATGATGATGCTCAGCCCAAAGCAGCTGATGACCTTAGAACTCTTCCATGCCTCATGTTCTGTTGGTGAAATACTTTCAAAAACCTGAATGGGAGGAAAACCAGTAAGCTTAAAAAACACTTTTAAAACAATTGTTTGAGACACAGTTTACAAAAGCAAGAGATGTTTCCAACTCAGGGATCAAATATTCATTTCCTTACAAAGTGAAGAAGCTTTACCCATCCACCCAAAGGGTTAGGCTGTTGTCCAGCTCCAATGGGCCAGGCTTTGGGCAGAAGGAATCTCTGGCACCACCTCCTTTTGGCCCTTTTCACCATCCTCTGGTCTTCGCACAAACCCCTCTGCTCACAATGGTCACAAGACAATCATGAGCACATTTGCTGTCAGGTGCTGCCAGAATGAGTTAAATTGCTGTCACAGAGCAAAGGACAGACTTGCCCTTCACTTCTCACTGACTTACTCTAAAAGGGTGGTCCTAAATTTGGGCTTGGCTTACTGTTTTGTTTTCCACTGTAACAGCAGTTAGCATCTTCAATGGACAGGGGTTAAACATGGTTTTATTCTGCAGGATTCAAGACTGATAAAAAATCCACATCCCATACGACAACTCAAGCCCTCAAATGTGTCTCCCAACTATATTACAGACATGTGGATGTCCTTCCCTTCCACACTGCTGTCACAAAACAAGTTTCTCAGCAAAATTTACTATGGAAGATTTAGAAACTGTTCTACATTTTCCTCCTGCAAGAAAACTTCCAAAGTCCACTGGGCACACAGTTTTCTGGCTGATGCACCTGTGAGCATCCTGACTGTCTTTCCAACCTGTGATTAGCAGTAGAACTTCCCAGGAACACAGAACAAGCAGCTCCCGTGACACTCTCAGAAGTTTACAATTCAAACAACCAACATCCTGTCAAGGTGATCACACTCTAACCAGTTCAGCTGAAGCACATACGTAGACATGCTTTAAGTTACTAGCCCCCAAAAAATCCAAAGTTATTTGTTATAATTTTCTTCAGCTCTGCCAGAATAGCCAATTCAGAATTTCACAAGCTTAAATTATCTAAATTTCTGGTCCTGGCAGTGTACAGTCAGGCAAGTCATTGTCTTAGTATCCCCAACTTCTGAACAGAGGATCGATGTTGTGCCAGCAGCAGAGCATCCAAACTGTTGCTGAGGGCTCATTGTCCATCTCACCCAACAACTCCTCTGTGGTCCTTTCCCAAATAACTCCTTTTCCACTCTGGAGAATGTGTGGCTGTACTGGCAGAGGCACATTAAGAGGCCAGCTGGCACCAGACCTGCCCAAAGCTAAATCAGTACAAACTTCAGTCAAATTAAGAAATTCCATTGAATCCATAACCACATTTGTTTTGCAAGGCTTTCATGCACACCCATAGCTATTTGTAAGTCAGGCCCTGCTGTCTCCCTACACCTGCCTCTTCCCAGTTGTCTGCTTTTCTCTCTCTTACCCCCAGCAGCCCAACAGCTACAGACTTGATGGTGTTACTGTGGTGGATGAGGTGGTTGAGATTGCTGCATCTCAATTTATCAGTAAAACCACTCACTGGCCATTTCCCCACTCTTGGTTCAGACCCAAACCCATTATCTTCAGCCTCAGTTGATGTGCAGAAATTAGTTATAGCTAAACTCAGTGTGTTTCTGAGCACCTCTCTATGTGAGGGTGCTGGCTGAACTCACATTTTATTGCATTAGGTAATTTCATGGACCACCTACGATGACCTCAGACAGAAGGCTGGGATGAGCTGGAATGAACAAAGAAAAAAAGGGGGTGGAGGAAAAAGGGTTTGTAAGCTTACCACAGACCTCTCTCTTAAAGAATGCCTGCAACAGTCAGCATTTTAGGTTCAGAACCTGAACACTGCACAAGTCACCATGTACTAATGCAAGAAACAAATTGTTGTTCAACTCAAATAAAAATTTCACATCACTTTTATAGAAAAAATATCTTGAAATCAAGTATCCATTCAGCTGTGTTATTTTATACCTGTCTATATTTGATAGTTTCAAAGCAGCTATTTAAAGTGTCTTGACCATTTAAGCAGAAAAAAATACGTAAAGAGCAGAATTCTCAATTTATTTTTTCAGTCAGCCCTTTCTCTACCATGTCTCAAATGCTCACCCAGTCCTAACAGTCATAGTCCTACACTTTAGCATTACAGGAGTTAAAAACCATGCATGTCTCTTGAAATGAGTTTTAAAGTTAAGAAGATGTCAACTCAATGATCAGAGCAAAAATCAGCATGCCCCACTAAATAGGGAACAGTTCAGAAAATGTTTTTTTCACAAGGCTTTCTTAAAATTCTAGGAAATTGAATATTTTTTCTGTCTTTTCAGCCTCCATCTGATGGATGTTCAATGCCTGAAAAAAAATTCTCTCTGAGAAGGAACACAAAAGCTACCCATACATATAAGCAAAGTTCAAGTCTTCCATTTATGATGCCAAATTTGTTGCCAAAGTACTCTAAGGACCTACTTGAAAAAAAAAAAAAAAAAAAGCCATGGAGTCTACTTCCTGATTGAATTCTCTGGCAGAAGAGCATCAAATGATATTTTGTCACTGTATCCATGACAGTTTGTCTCTACAGCCTGTTTGGCACTACCTCCTTGGGATTCCCCTTCCTTGCATTCCCTCTTTCTCTGATCCTCTGAAACAAGGCTAATGAGACAGCAAAAAGCAATCTTACTGCTCGTCCCTTGGGAAAAAAGTGAGATGATGTGTAACCAGCTTAATCATGCAGCAAAGCTGATCACGAGTACACAAACACCTCTGAGCAAATCAAGGTCATAGCTAAAGTAGGTCAACTCCATGAGCCAAGCACCCATCCAGAGTCAGGACCTCTTTCCACAAGCCCCATCAGCTCTGGTTCCCCCCCAAGACAAGAGGCAGCCATGTCCAAAGCACGCAGGGATTTATTCTGGAAGAAATGTAATTCGTAACTTCATGAATCACGAGCGTCTCGTATCTCAAAAGCGCGATTTCGCAATGACTGAGGAAAACCGTGGTGTGGTTTCCTGAAGAAGTCATTGAAAAGATACTCACTGTCCCTATGGGTAATGACTGAACCAAAAACAGCTCCAGAAAGGAAATCATCTACTTCCCTTCGCAGCAGTACTCCACTGCTGGAGTTAAGTGTCACAGCACAAGCTGGTACAAAACAGAAAAAGAGGTTATTTATCTTCCCTAGCAGCGCTTTGCTGCTGCTGGAGCCTGCCAACACACCGGCGCTCGGTGATGGGGAGATTTCAGCTCAGCAGCACGAGGACTCCAAGTGTCACCAGGATGATTTCAAGATGCAAACTGATGCTTTGAGTTTTAACTTTCATATTTTCTAGATTCTGTACTGTATTAGTATATAACTCTGATCTTCATGTAAAGTGTCAGCAAGTTCTCTTCACAGTTTAGTTGGACAAAACAATCCTTTTCCAGCCCCAGAACCAGGGATACCATTGCAGCTTCAGGCCCAAAAAGTACAAACAGCAGCAAATTGAGGAGAGCAAACTGGTAGGAAGGGACTTCATTACCTGAAGCTGTAATGTGACAATTAACCCAAATATGTAAATGGACCAAAACTTATAAAAGTGTGAAAACTCGTGACTCAGAGTCCAGCTTGGGTGTATCCTCAGCCAGGCTCCTGTACTGCTCAAAGGTGTATCCTTTGAAAGCCGTTTTAACAAACACCTACTTTATTCCTTTAACACTGTCTAGTCTCTGTTCTTGGCAGCCTCTCCAGGCATCAGTTTTTGGGGAACTCCACCACGACGGCAAGGCATCAAGACCAGCATCCATGGGCTCAATGTTGCAAGTAACAAGCAGCTCCTACATCAGCACCTTTATTATGGAATACTCCATGGGAATCACAGGAAGATCTTTGAAGTAAAGCAGGGTAGTTTCCTTTGCCCTCTGTACTTAAGGAATACTTATAAATCAGAATACTTCCTATCTTCCCATTATATTGATACTCTTTGGTTTTAATGGCTCCCTAACACCATTTGCAAGGCACTCCCTGAAGACAAAAAGCCCTGTGGCTTCCTCTCACATGCAGACGCATCTCACCACACTCTGGTGCAAAGAAGGGATTTTACCCTGGTTTGTTTGTTGAGGTCACCCTTTTACCACGGAGTCCTCAGCATGTCAACCAGCCCCTGGCAGCCTGTGATTCACCTCTGAGTTTTGGAACTCCTCCTGACACCAGCAGCTCATGTTTTGACCCTGACCACAAACCCAGAGCTGCTCCTGCAGCCCCTCACAACAGGGCAGGGGGATGCTCTGTGGAAGGCAGAGGCAGAGCCCTCAGCTGCCCAAGAGATCCCTCTTCCAACAGCTGCTCCCCGTCTTTCCTAAGCAAAAAGCAGCAGGCTGGAGGGAAGCAGCCCATGAATTATTTAACCAGCCACAAAGCTACAAGATAAACAATTTCGACAGGGAGGTGAAAAAGTCTCCAATAAACAGAAGAAAAAGTCCATGTGCAGTTTTTCTCAGTAGATCAGTCTGTCCAGGTACACTCCCACACCAAAAGCATCTGTTCATCAGTAGAGTCTCTGAGAAAAGGCAGAACAGGTCACACCATGGCATCACCTCACCACACCTTTCCAGACTCTCACAGTGGTGATGGAGACATAGAACAATGCATTTTATCTCGTTCACAGAACACTGAGACTTCCAGATCAAGAGGGGTCTTGGTTCCTATCTCTCCTCGTTTATGTGGGAAAGTACCTACAATCTTTACTTTCAGCTATTTTAAAAGTGGACTTCTCTGTTGTCTTCTCTCTGCCTCAAAACCAAGCATCAGTGCTAACTAAAATAACTTTCTCTTGCATGGGGGAGCTCAAAACTAGATGCAGACCACAGAAGTGTCTCAGCAGTGCTCAGTAAATGGGAAGGATCACTTCCCTCAGCCTGCTGGCAGCACAGCTCCTGATGCAATCCAGGAGGCTCTTGGCCTTCTTTGCTGCAAGGGCACCCTTGCTGGCTCATGAACCATCAATATCCTTTCTGCCAAGCTCTTTTCCAGCTGTTCAGTCCCTAACCTCTACTGAGACGTGGGCTTTTTCCTCTCCAGGTGTAGGACTTGGCATTTCCCTTTGCTAACTTTCTAAAGTTCTTTATAAGATTTTTGGTGACCCTTTTCTCTGGTCTGTAGAGACCCCCCTGCTTGGTGGAACACTCATGTGGTGTCTCAGACACTCCTCCCAGGTTTGCATTTGTCTGCAGCTCTAAGTTTAAAGTTTCAGACAGCATGGAAGGAAAGGAAGACAAGCTGGTTCTGGAAAGAGAACCCCAACAGAATTAAACAACCTCCAAAAGTCCTGGCTCATGCTCTTCTCTCAGGGAAGCAGATAAAAATGTGTTTCAAGGGGGTGCAGTCATACAGGAAGGCCTTATGGATAGAAGTGGGGATCACCTTCAAAGCAGAAAAGGAAAAATGGATCAAAACCAAAGCCAATCCACTTCCAGGAATCAAACCTGTTTAGACCAGCTGTGCTATGGATGAAGCATTTCCCTCCTTAACAGGGGACTGGGATATACCTGTAGTGATAGGGCTCAAAGTCCAGCTCACAGCCACAGAGGAGCCACTGGAGACATCATCAGAACAAGCACTCTGATCATCCAGCTGACCCTGAGCCATAGGAGATTCCATTTCCCCTCATACCTCAAGAGTGTCTGCCTCTCTATCTACCCCCCAAATCCCAGCTGCAAGAGTGTTTCAACAAAGCTTGCTAGTTTGCAACCATTACTGAAAGCTTGATCTCGTATAAGCTCCTCGTCAGCCAAGATTAGACTCTTGGAGCTCTTATTCTTTGAAGTGAGCTTATGCTGCCCTGTTTGCATATTTCATTCTGGGCAGCCATCAAAAGGAAACATCACAAGGGAACTAATCAAGCCCTTGTGAAAAGGTGGTGATGCACACACTTGGAAATCAGTACTAACATGCTGCTGTTAACCAAAGGAATTTGGCCTGCTTCAATGGTCAATGTGCCAGCACATGCACTCCTCAGGTTCCAAGAAACTGCTTCCACAGGGAAAACAGAAAGGGACCTGCCTTTCTTGGAAGGCCAGGTTTGAAGGGATTTATGAAACCTCTACACATGAAACAAATTGGATCCAAGAAGTACTCTCCTCACAACACCAGGTACTGGGTATAGCTCCCAGTGCTGCAGGAATTCCTAAACTCATCCCCAGCCTCATGACATTTTTATAGACACACTGAGATCACCACTGATATTCTAGGAACGCATCTTCCTGTTCCACCTCAAATGTCAACAGGCATGCATTAAGGAGGGTTTTACCAAAAAGGTGTAGCTGCCACACAACATCTGTAAGCTAAAAGCTGATGTCTTACAAAGAGTAAAAAAAGTTACACTAAGAATTGCACCCAGGTCTAACTGTCAATGGAAGATCCACTCTCAGTCAGCACACTCCTTTGGATGTCTTTGGATTTCAACAGGTCCTGTTGTTCTAAAACATCCAGACTGATTTCACTGGAAAGAGATACAGCCATTGTTCCATAAAATGGAATAAAAATCAGCCACCCTGAAAAATCCAGCTGCTTGTAAAAAAAGGACTGAGCCCAATGTCAGAAGTGTTTTAATTATTTAAACCCAAGCCTACTTACTTTAAAACAATGCTTCAGAAATGTTGTTCAGCAGAGCACCCCAGAATTTCTGTAATATAAGTTATGGAACAAAGTAAATTAAAAATAGGGTCCACTAATGTTAAATGCTGGTAAAGTAAGTTCACAAAATCTGTGTTAGGATGTGATATTTAATATGCATTTATTCCAGTCCTTCAGAAGATCTTGTGTATGTGTGAGAAGAAACAAGGTGTTGCATTTTCAAGACTGGAGAGTATGACAAGAATTAAAATTAAAAGACAACAGAAACTAAGTCCTTTGGGGCTTATTTCAATTTAACCCTTATTTAACCCTTTGGGGGTTATTTCAATCTACTCATTTGGCATCCAAATCAATTGTTCTTTTAGTGATGACAGAGTTAAAAGAAACAAACCCAGGCACAACAGAAGAAATCTACTCCCTCAATTACTACAATCTAAACTTAGCTGAAGTTTCCAAGCCAAGTCCAGCCTCTAATGTGTGAGGGACATACTGTTTCACAACCACTGAATGCCATCCTTGCTCACCAACCCTAAGCCGGCCCAGAGATTTGAAGAGGGTGGGAGGCAGAGCAGGGTGTGTGAAAGACAGGAAAATCCACCCCACCATGTGGGTAAATCAATTATCCAACATTAATGGGCTTCAAGGAAAAACCTAATCAAAGTTGATTTCTTTAATAGCTTATGTACTTCCAGCATGCTTTGATCAGAAACACACACCCAAACCCACAAAAGAACAAAAACCTTCTCAGCTGAGGAGGGAGCAGTTCTGTGAAGTCTCCCAAGTTGTACACATTGCTTCTGATCTGTCAACAACAGAAGATGCACTGTAGAATCGACTTCAAAGCCAAAATTTTTAGATTAATAATGGCTCTGTAAAAGGACTGTACACAACCTGGAGTGACATTTCTGGAGCAGGAGAAGCACACAAGATAACAAGTAGGTAAGCTACTTAACTCACTCCCCATGTTATACAAACAGTGGGAGTTTACAATCAGTGCCTCTGTAACTCACGGCTGGGAACGCCTCCTTTTTGCCCTTGCAGTCCAAGAGATGCAGCTTTTTGTTTCAAGATTTCATCCAGCTCCTAAATATGAGCACCAGTTACAGCAGACAGATGTTTAGATACAGGTCTTAAAGACTTCAATTAGCCAAACAGAACAACTAAGTTTCATACTGTTAAAAGCACATCTTCTAATCTAGAGATGATGAATAAAGCCCAACTGTACACTGAGAGTATCATTATGACTGTGATATGATCTGGGCAAATTTAATTTCCTTGCTGCAGCTCAGTGAAGCTCGTGGATCCTCACAACCCAGCAAATACTCTTCCTGTAGTTCATAATCTCAAAAGTTGTCTTTCAGTGGCAGAAAGGCAAAATCCTCTCAGAAGTTCAAAGAAATGTGTCTTTTAAATGAGACAGCAGCCTAGCAAAACACTTCCTCATTTATGTAAAAAGTAGAATTTTACCCTGTGATCAGTGACTTGGCAGTGACACCATGGAACCCCTTCCAGGGCTTCCTCAAGCTCAGAACTACTGCTTGTACTTTAATACCTCTTGTAATAGGATCTCTTGACTTTAACATTCAAGTGAGCACAAGATTTAACTCAAGTCACTCTTCTCACTGGCACAGCACTATCTTAGTACTCCATTACTTACTCCAGCTTCCAGCCATCAAGCCCTTCTGGGATTTTGTCAGGTCCTCTTTTTCTTCCCTCCTCTTACTGTGGCATTTAGGCATCCAAACAAGACAATACATTCAAGCCACGGCATGAATAACACTACCCAAGTAACATTTTCTCACTTGACTTTTAAAGTTTATGCATTATGAGAAGTTAGCCATTTTTCAGCTGAGTAGATCGAACCACTACTCACTTCTTTTAGCCTCTGAAGTGCATCTGTTAAGGTGAAAATCCTAGTTTTCTTTTGAGTTGAACTACCTGGTCCAAATACTTCTAGAGCTATTGCACAGGGCTGTTTCCCAGTCATATTATTACTACAACAAACCCAAACACATTTGGCACATGGAAGACCTTTCATTCAGAGATCTATTGCCAAACTGCAGCTAAATACTTTATATCTTCAGGGAACAAAGCATTGGAACAAGAGGGCAAAAATATCACCAGAAGGTGCAAAGGCAGGTGGTTCTATTTATAGCTGATACTTTCATTTCCAGTTTTTGCATATTCCCTCTGGTCCTGCTGGATTTCATCTCTGGCTGGAAGAAGCCATCCCTGCTCTCAGCACTCTGCCAGCCTGACAAAGCAAAGCCAACAGGCTGTCACTTTCCCCTCCATCCTAAAGAAAGCCCTGGGAAAAGGAAGAAACTCTCACCCTGCCTGGAACCAAGCTGGGGTATTCCTCACTCTGGCTGCCTCTCTACCATTTCCTCTAGCTCATGTATCTTCAACAGGTTCATTTTTTTCCCACTGTCAAACAAAAATGCATCACACCCATGTGAACGTTCGTATTTCTTCCTTCAGACTATCCCAGAGTTCAACTGAATTTTTGTTCTCCTCCCCTACCAGTGCTTTTTGGATAAGAGGGCATGACAGCTCTTTGTTAAATGCACAAGTAGGAATCTGGTGGAAAAAAAAAAATCCAGGGAATGTACAAAGGTGGCATAGCAATTGTACACATTAAAGTTTGTGTGGAAACAGAAATTTACAACTCTAAAGTTATTGACAAGTCTCCAGTTTTAAGAAAACCTCTCCCCAAACATGTACCTGCAAATAGCTGCAGCTACCTGTCTGCAGCTGGGGTCCCCCTGTTGGTGGAGCAACAATAAATACTGACATAAATAAGCTCAGCAGCTTCCTCTCCTGGAATCACACTATTTGCCAATTAAATCCAAATCAAACTAGTGAAACCCTGACATCCCAATGATTTAGCACTTGCTAAATCGTTTTATGTAGAACACAAAGAAACACACACCAAAAAAAGGATGCACATAATTTTCAGCCTCGATCAATGCTTCAGAGGTAACACCACCACCCACACCTGAACTCCAGGTTTTCAAAGGAGGGATTTGCTGCTAAGACTGAGAAGGCAGCCTTTCCCAGCCATGACAACTCACACTGGGGCATTATCCCACACTCTGCCCTTCGGAGAGAGCCACACAAAGCAGTTGGTAGCACAGCCACAGAGAACACTGAGAAGTAGGGCAAGCTCCCAAGGCCCCCCGGGCCAGCACTAATATTGACACAGCACATTAGGAGCAGAATTGCTGCAGCTGCCCAGCCAAACAACTCCCTGCCCAGCCAAAGCAGTGCTTAGGACTGCTACAGAACAAGGCAAGGATGGCAGGACAGTGAACCACAGTGACAGCCCAAAGAAGTCCTTTAGCAGAACATTAAAGGTGAAGTTAGATGTCTCACTGCACCAGATACTGAACTCTTAAGTGAATGTTCCTGGCTTCTACTGCAGCAGTAGCTACTTTTTATGCTTCCTTCTCTCTTCCTTGGATAAACTGTGATTTCTGTGCAATGTGACACATGTGCAAGGTGAGCCCCAAACACCCTACAATGTGAACATCACTAAAGCCAGCATTTTGAATGGCTTTGGTTTGAGGCTTTGTAATTACAGCATTCAAAGTAAGACTTGATGGAGCAAATCAAGTGATAGTTTAGGAAAAACCATCAGAACATGGCTTGGAGAAAGCTGTGTTTGTCTAGCTCAGGATAAGCACGAGATACTGTTGAAAACCCCACAGCAAAGTTTCACAAAACAGCTGATAGAACACCTTAGTGCCAAAGGGATGGCTTTACTTCCTTTTCAATTCTCTTGTCACTCTTCCCCCAGATTTCCCTTCCAACACTCCAGCAGAGATGTTTATAAAGTCCCCAGAGCCTGCCTGTACAGTGTGTTGAATTAATCAGGCTGAACAATAACTTGAGAGAGAGCACAGTCTTCTGGGGGCTTGGAAATCTCAACTGCCTTGCTGAAAGGTCAGATGACACCCAGAAGCACCTCAAAGCAAGGGGAAGAGCCATGGCAGTGAAGGGGAAGGGAAGGAATGTCCCATCCAACTACTGTAAGCAGTTAAAATATCCCTGTTACAGCCTTTCTGCACTCTCAAGGTTTTTTCAGCACTCCCACAGGATTTGTTTTCAACACGCAAATCCCTCCTTGGTTTGAGCAAGACAAGGTGTGCTGAAACCTTTCCACTGATCCACATCTGCACTGTGACATTTTCTCTGCTCTTTTGTGAATGACAAGTTATGAATATACAGACACAGTAGAGGAATATTTCCATCCACTCTGCAGTCACTGCTGCAGTGGGAGTATAAGCTTTATTTTCCTAAGAAAAGCCTACAGCAGTAGGACAGCCCTTTAGAGAAATGGCTGATACAACATGTTCCTTTTTTGTGCCTCTGTACATTCATGCTGGTGTTGAGAACCACCAAATTTCCAAACCTGTGACATTCGGCAGCCAGAGATACAGCTGGATACAAGCCTCAGACTTGCATTTTCCAGACAGGCTTTTAAATCCATTATTTCTAATTTAAATGAACAGTCAAGTCTGAATGTGTACTTTTACATTACAACTGAAACTGAAGAAGTTTTAAAATTGCTGCTGTGTTTGGAACAAAGACTCATGTTCCCAAATCATGACAGCCTTTATAAAGGCAGAGGAATGATCAGGGGACACCAGCAGTTCACTTAATGGGGTCCTTATTGCTATGCAGACGTCTCAACCATTACAAAAATTAAAAATAATGGAAATGCAAGTGGAGAAGAACAGTGTGTAACAGACACACACACACACAAAAAAAACCAAGATATAAAAAAATCCTGCCAGGACCAAACATGGGCAACTGAGGAAGAAAACATCTACAGAAAAAACCCAACACAACAAATCACAGCCACCCATCCCAAAAAAGGACTCTTCATAAAACTGAAGGCTGCATGCTTGATTTTTTAAAAAAAATTATTTCTTGTCCTCGACTCAGAGATCTATCCACACAACAACCTCCTTCCCCTCCTCATCAAGAAGGGATGCAACACAGAGCAGAGGGACATCTGAGTAACACTTGCAACCAGAAGTTTTTCCAACCCATTGTTTTAATTCCAAAAGAGAACATTCCACGAACCTACGCAGTCTGATCCCAGTGGACCTGGGAAGGATCACTAGACAGTTCACATTCCTCCTCAAAAAAGCACAAGTAGGTTTAGATGATTTTATTTCTGCAAGTAGCAGACTTGTGCCAAATATTAATAATACAGTCCCTTAGTTACCACTTACAAATGCTCATAATTATTTACAGCTCCTGAACAGAGGATGGCTTGGATATCATCCAAGAAATCCACAGCAATTAAATTTATTAGAAAATGGAAAACTTTCTACTTTCACTCAGTAGAACAACAGAGGCAAAGGGCTCTCCTTAAGGAACAATGAAATAAACTGGTCCTCTTCAGCTTAGAAAACTGGCAGGACCAAGACCTACAAACTCACCAAATGTTATGGGGACATCAAACAAGCCTTTGCTGAAAGGCTCAAAACAGCACAGCTCTTCACATGAGGTGGAAGGCTGTGGAAACTCTCTGGCAGGTAACAGGAAGCCTAGAAGCTTATGGGGTTTGCACAGAGAGGTAGGACCAGCTCATGGAAAGGGATTCTGCTGAGGGTTACCACCACATGTGGCCTGTGAAGTCCCTGAGCTGAAAATAACTGTGAGCCCTACTCTTCATCAGGAGCAACTCACAGGCCTGCTGGAGACATGGCTCTACAGCAGCTTCATGGGTCTTCTTGATGGCACACAATGATCTCTCTTACCTTCACTTGTTATCAGTCAAACAACATTATCTCCATTTCTAAGTATTCAGAAAAACTTCTATTTACAAGTATGATACACACTGAAGACTTGTAGGGAAAGTGTGAAACACACCACATCCTCAAAAACCCCTTCCAGGTCAACTCTGTTTTAATTTAACTCACCTGCAATTACCAGCCTACCACCACTCAGCACCAGGTGGAACATTTGGACTGAATCAGTAGGCATTACATGTTTAGCAAAGCAGTTTGTAAAAGCTTAGCTTATCAGTAAAAAAAACAGTCTAATACAGGAAGCCAGGCTTAAATGATCCATGTCTGCTTTCCTAAGTGGAATTTCAAATCCAGTTTGAACAGCTGAAATCCTCTGCAGAACCCAGAAACAAGAGCACTGAGCAAGGAACCACATAAAAGGCAGCAGGCACAAACCACTCAAGGCAAACACCAGGATGGCAGCCCCAAGCCTCACCTTGCCAGGCACTTCAGTCCATACACACTGCCCCACTCACCTCAAATCTCTCCTGCAGTATCAGAGCTCTCAACTCGCTTTTTAAGAGGCCAAAGGAGCCACTAAAGCAGGCCAACTGTTACTGATCATAGAATCATTAAGGTTGGAAAAGACCTCCAAGATCATCAAGCCCAACCTTTGACCTTTGATTACACACAGGGAAAAACCCAACCAGACACACATGCTTAGAACAGAAAAGAAGCACGTATTTCAGAGGATCGTGTACTGAAAAACAGATACAAAGAGTTCTGGCTTTTTTTTTAGAGTCCTATTTTTTTGAAATGTTCACTTCAATCTCATGCACTATTGTGCCCTGACTTTATAATAGAGAAATACACTTTTTGTATGTGTGTTTTCTTCAGTCACTCATCTGGTGCTCAACTGAAATGCTTTTTTATCTCTTAAAGTCCCTTCAGCTCTCTTCAAAGGTTCTGTCTCCTCTTCCACATGCACTGAATTTATCTGTTGTCCCTAAAGGTACAAGCTTAAATTTATATTCTCTAAATTCTGAAGTAACTGACTAAACACAATAAATATTTACTCTGACTAACTTAACTGACAAATGTAAAGGCACTTTCATTATCCTCATGTTAAATCACTCCATCTTTGTTTTCCTAAATATAAGTATCAGCTCCTCAGGTTTCTCTCCCACTTTTGTCTCCCTCCAGTATCAGTGCTCAAAATTTTCACCTTCTAGCAAATCACTGGTATTAAAACTTGATATTCTTATTCCAAAATAAAGAAGTGTTATATTTTGATCCATTTAATTATTAAGACTGCAGACTGAAAATGATGTTTGCTTTGCATTTTAGTTTTGCTGAACAAAACTCATGAGTATTACATTTTATGTATGCTTTAGAGAATAACAACATGAGAACCCCCTGTAGTATTTTTAACCTTTCGACTTGTTTTGCTGCAAGAGTCTCTGTAGTCCCCTTCTCTCTGCTCCAAGCCTCTCTGGCCCTCCCTGTCCTTCTCAGTAAAAGCTGTGTGTCCTTGCACTTCCTTCTACTCAAACACAGAGTACAGATAAGCAGGCAAGTTTTATCTCAGCACTGATACCAGATTCATTCATATCTCTTCCCTTGAACAATCATGTGTTCTGCTCTCCTCTGCTGCAACAGGAGGCAACCTCATCTACCATTTTATAGGACAGTGATATGCTGTAATTCAGGTCAAAGTTTACTTGACAAAGATATCCTGGAAGAACTGATGTGTTGTAAGAATCCCTTACCCGCCTCCCACCTTTTCTATTCCAAAGCTTAGTTCTTTCTTCTTGTTCCTAACTTCCAACTTTTCTAACCTGAATTTCACTAAGGCACCTATCTGCTATTAAACCTAATTTCATTTTCTCCTACTAGATAACGTTATCAGCTCATTGACTGAAGGATTAATCCAGTGAATTGCTTTTTCCTCCTTTAAGTCAGTTTAGTTGTGTTCCTTCCATCTGACACTCTAAATTTATGTTTGCAAACCAGTTAATTCCTTGAACTCCTTTCAGTTTTCTATTCACACTTTATCAAGTCTGGGAAAATATTAAAGTTATTATATATCTAGCTACATAGATCAGCCTACCTTTGAGTCCAGCTTGATATCCTTGTTTACCAAGGCACAGATTCTTTTGTGCACCTCTCTAACGCTGCCCTGGAAACTGCCAGTCAATAAAGTCCTTCCACCCTCAGTCACTTCCTCTTGGAAGTGTGACACACAGAAACAGGACTGGCTGCTAGTTAGAAAGGGCACACGTATTTCTCAAGCAAGCCAAGTGGAAATTGCCAGAATCAATGCCACTGACTAATCCTTGCTCAGCTCACACACAGTAACTATGAATCAGTTCGATAGTTTATTTAATACAGGGCTAGGTGGATTTTTACAGGGCAGCACACACTCCTCTTTGGGAGATTCAGGTGACAGAACTCACACCATTTCATTTGTTGAAAATCTAACCTTTTAACCCTTTGTAACTGCAAGAGCTTTTAACCTCCTGGCTTCAGCATTCAGCTGGGTACTCCCATACAGCCCTGGTGTTTACCTAACCCCACAGCGAACTGTTCAGAGATCCAAAATAGATTAATCCTGTAAAGAAGTAAATTTTTAAAAAGCTACGAGTGTGAGTAGATGACAGTAAGGTGATTCAGAAGTCAAACAGATACCAGCACTGTACAATGGAGGGGTGAGACTAAGAGCTCACCAGTGAGTGCCCATCTAACTTTCCTTGCAAACACAGAGGCCAGCTTTCAAAGGGAGATTACAGCACAAGTAACCCTACAAAGCCTCCAGGGTGACAGAAGCCTTCAAGAAACACTCTGAAATGTATTTATTTTGTTTGTGAGCTGCTACTTTGGATAAATTTGCTCCTTTTCTAGAAGGCTCGCTTATCCACACCCAAGTGAAATCCATCTCCCATCCACAGCAGCACAGTCAAGAAAGAACCTGGATGAATGTTCCTCAGGTTAGGTTTGAGGAACATTGCTCAGGGTTGGGATGGCACATGGAACCATCAAATCACTGAGATGACCAATGCCTACAGCCTGAGCAGTGGGAATGTGCAAACTGTGAAGACAAAAGCAGAGCACAGCAACACAAGGAGCCACCAGGAGCTAAGTGACCAGCCCTTTCAAGGATGGAAACCAAGGAAAAGCTCACATGTGGAAATGATTGGGATGAGTACATTTCTGGAAGGATGTGTGGAAAATCCAGAACTACACTGGGAGGAATGATTGAAGAGAAACTCACCCACTGCTGCCAAACAAAGGCTCGGCCAAATTCCGTCATAGGGAGGAGTTAAAGGGGATGTGCTGGGCTGTATTTGGAGGTGAAAAACCTAACCCTTCACTGCAACATGCAATGAGGTTTGCTAGAAAGCGCAATAAAAGTTAGCTGCACCTATCCCTAATGCTTCTCCTTTAAGCTAGTGCA
This sequence comes from Brachypodius melanocephalos, assembly GCA_013398615.1. Lineage (NCBI taxonomy): Eukaryota > Metazoa > Chordata > Aves > Passeriformes > Pycnonotidae > Brachypodius > Brachypodius melanocephalos. The sequence continues at coordinate 1,561,076 of VZSR01003183.1, read as the reverse complement.
TCAAGATTCTTCCAGGTGGTGGAAGAGCAGGGAAGTTTCTTTTTCTGCTTCCTGAAAGCCTTTGAAATCCACTCTGCCGGCCACTCCTCCAGGCAAACCTGAGAACCTGCACCAATATTATTCTGTGACCTGGTTGCCAACACAGCATTGCTCCAAAACATCGTCACTGCCACGAAACACACACGCACAAGAGAGCAAATAAGGTGCTCACACAACTGAGACAAAGGAACAGAAAGCCACACACAGGCAATTCTAAGGGGGAATTCTTGAGTGTCTGTGTCTGTAAACAGAGCCAGAGACCAGTTAAGACACCAGTTACCAGGTTCTCCAAAGCCACCAAACAAAATTCAACAGAAAAATGGAAAAACAGGTTTCGCTGACAAGTAACAGAAACCAGTACTTTTCCAGGTTTGTCAAGGGGCACCATCATTCCAGTGTGTTTGGGGCTACAGGAAACTAGCAAACCACAGAAATATCCTAAAACTAGAGGACGAGTTGGACGAGCAACCAAATATTTGTTTTAAAAAATAAGAAGCATGCACCTGAAATGTGTGCCAAAGAAAGTAGATTACACAAGTGTTACAGCACACCATGAATGAATCCATGGAGGCTTAAGCGCTTGCCTGAGCAAATCCTGTTCTAAAAGGCATGTTCATTTGCTCTAAAAGGCAGCAAGAACTCTGCAACACTAATTTAAGCACTTAAAGGAACTTTAAAAATCTTAAAATGTTGAATAATCATCATTAATATGCTACAACACTACCTAGGTCTCTAATGAGATACCAATAGGGCCCTTTTTGCTCATTTGTTATGTGGAAGATTTTTTTTCCTAGTTTTGTTGCTTTCAAAAGTGTGCAACTATTTGGTCTTTATTAGTGTTCATATGCTCTAAGAAAAAAATAAGTCAATTCACTTAAATAGAACGCATGGATTCTCCTGTTATCCACTAGGTTAAACTTTGTCTTACATTCCAAATAAAGTTCAAAATTTTTAGTAAATCTCTTTAATAAGGACACATTACAGTCTTAGAAAAGTTTTTCATGCCACTGAACACAAGGACACTTCTCCTGAACAGCTATTTGATAAGAACACCAAGAACAACCTATGGTGCCAGTATTTCTCTGCATGGAAGCCTGGGTAGGTTTTAGAAAGCTTTGCTTCTTGAAAACAGAATATTTAAACCAACTGGCAGCAAGATGAGATCTATGCCAAGTTTGAGAATCATTCTTAAACAGCAATTCAATTTTTTTTTTTAAACAGATACATCCCCTCCTCAAAGACAGCAGGTGTGCACAAGTAATGAAGTTCAAACCATGTATCGTCTTGGAAAAAAAATCTTCTTCCCCTCAGTCTCTTTCCTATATTCCATTTCCTCCAGACTTCCTGGCAAGTTTAACTGGAGACATTGCTGGGTCTCTGCCAATTTTACATAAATTCTCAGTTTGACAACAACTTGGACACATAAGTGCTCAGCTCTGGCAAAGTCAGGTGATGGTGGTGAATGAGCTCCTGAGAGATTTGTGTATCTGAAACGCTTCTATATTTGTTCATCTGGAAACCCAGAGGCACATGGGCCAGCAAGGGGAAAGAGAAAAGAGTCAGAGGTCTGCCTGAGTTACTCTTCCCTGTCATAAAAGAGAATTATTTTTAAAATGGCACAATAAATACTGAAAAAGCTCCACTGTATAGCTCCAGAGATGAAAGTTAAAAGTTGCTTATTTTTCTGGGTTTCAGTGCCAAAGCCAGATTTTTTCATCAAATTTTTATGCAGATTTATGAAAGAAATGACCCAACACAGCTTAATCCAAAAATACTCTGTCACAAAGCCTCTTCTTCCGCATGAAGGTTGCAGTGTAACACATTTAAAACAGCACTCTTCACACTTCCTGCCTTCTCCCACCTCTCCTTCAGGAATACTCACTTTGAGAGCTGTTTCCTAACCCACAAAAGCAGAAATGTTTATGAAGCCACAAGTTGTATGGCATCAGCAATCTCAAATCACTCTTCTGAGGCAAATACTCAGCTTTGAGACCCAGCAGATTCCCCAGGCCTGGATCTTTGTCCAGATGCCACAAATGCCACCACAAAACAGAGGGACAGGATACACAGATGGAAATTCTCAGCCAGGAAATGGTTGGAGCACTGATGGAGGCTACACTGTCCATGGCAACCCAGTTCAAATGATCATCAAAAGTGCTGTCTAAACTCATCCAGCTGTTCACAGATGATGCAAAGGACTCATGTGTCATTCTAAACCAAACTGCTGGGCACCAAAACCAGGATTTTGTCAAGGCACCAAAGCAGAGCCCTGATGATCCTGCCCTGAACAGTGGCATGTTTCCCACATGTTCCTTGAAAATCTGCAAAAATCCATCAGTCAGACCAGAATTCTTGGGAGGAACACACACAAAGGACAGTCAGAAAACTTGCACACTGGCTTCAGCTGTATCCCATTGTTAAAATTTGCTCTAAAATGGTGAGTTGATAATCTCCACCAGGAATGGGAATGCAGAAACAGTTTCTTCAACAGCTGACTGCAGTAATCTTCTCGTCTGTTGGAATTTTTTTCCCCCTCATAATCTTATTCTTGATAATGACAAAAGCCTTGGAGTAAGACAAATAAAGAGCCACTCCAGCTAAGAAAATAAAGCAAGCATTTGCTATGGAAGAGTATCATGGTCAAGTCAGATAAATGAGGACAGGAATTACCTCATTCAACAAATAATGCCAAGTACAGTAATTGAGATCTCATTATTGCCAGCTGGGATATCTTAAACAGAGTGAACTAGATTTTAAAATGCTGTAACAGGGAAATACCCATCTTTCTTCAGACTGTCTCCTGGCCAGACAAGCTGACCAAGCTGCACATGCCTCAGATGGAGAAAAATGTATTTACATAAACATCCTAAAATTTCTAGCAGAAGTGAAACAGAAAATCCCAACACGAACCCATAAACATAGCATAAACTCTTATATCTATCTTTCTGTTTAAAATAAGAATGTCCAATTGCTGGCCTTGTATTTCTAAAATACAGATAACTTCTAGTACTTCTAAAATTTGGACCCAAACTGCATAGAAAGCATTTGACAACATTTTGAACAGATTGTTCTTTAATTACAGCACACTTCCAGCAATTCTAATGTTTTATGTGACAAGTTCCTCTAAGAAGTCACCGAGCCTGAGTTGACAGGTTTTTAAAATAAACTACATCATTCAGAGGCTAGTTTGGTCATTGCAGTGAAAATATAGTTTAAAATAAGAAGAAAAAGAAGAACCTGTAAAAATAGGAAGAAAACAACCAAACCATAGTAAATTTGGTATAGGTGAAAACCACAGTAAAATGTTACTTTAGGACAGCAAATTTGCCTAGTATTCTGGGGCTTTATTGGATTGATAAGAAAAAAAAGCAATTCCAGGTATCAGAGCCTTCTAAGATTACAAATATATGCAAATTTCTGAATTTCGGCCATATCCTGACAGCGACACATAAATATTCTTAAGTATGTTGAGGGCAGAGTGTCGATACTAACTTTTTTCCATTAACTCATTATGAATTGATTTCACCAATAACAAACCAATTTGCAAACGCAAATGCCAAGATTACATGAAATGCCTTGGCAACAAAGCACATTGGGAAAGGGAACAGAGGAATAAATGGGCCTCCTGTTTCTTAGTCAACAATTCTAGAACTTCCAACTGGAAACCTCAATGTGGTCAAGACAAGGTTAAAAAAACATAAACCTCCAAAACAAACATCTGATTTTTTTTGCAATCTATTCTAGACCACAGATTCTATCCCTGAAAAATGATCAGGCCATTCGACTCTATGGGCAAAATTAATATTATTTTCCAAGGTTATATGAAAACTAACAAGCCAGTAGCCAAAGTGCAGCAGAAAGCCCAAAACTCAAGAAGATTTAAAATACAATAATCAGAGGTCCTTGAGTGAAAGATAAAAATATCAGTAGAACTCAAACCAAAGCCAACTTGCTGCCACTCTCAATGACTACAATGCATACACACAACATAAAGGATGAAAGTTTTGATATTTTAATAGATCATTTTGCTTCAAAATGGAACAGAAGTCCTAAATTTCATAACGCTCCAAGAAAAATCCACAGACAACAAAGAAATCCATTCATAACAAGTTAAGGAAAAGAAAACCCAACCACCAACCAAACCAGTTCAAGGAAACTATAAAATAACAGCTTTAAAGACAGAAAAAACATTCTTACCAAAAAAAACAAAACAAAACAACACGTCAAATAGAAGTTTATTCACTTTATTTTCTCCTGTTTTTTTCTATGAAGTAACTTTTCCTTCTCACTTAACCAGATAAATATTCTGCAGTAGAGCATTATTTAGCCATTTCTACCAGTCCTTTTGATTTTGCCCATTTTGGTCAGGCAAATTATAAAAGGCAAAGGCACTTCAAGGGAGTTTCCATGATAAAAAGAACTTGAGATGAAGAATAATAATTTCTGAGTTCTCTGGTGGTCTTACTTCATTCACCCTTCAAAACCTACACCAATCCCAAGTGGATAATAAAAACTTTAGAGTTTTCTGAGCAGTCCTGTATCAAGAATACATCCAATCTTTAAAATACATGGATTCCATCCACTTATTTTTTTAGCTGAAAGGAAAGGAATTAAGGCAAAAGGCTGCAGCTGAATGAGCACCTAAGAGTTACCACAAAATGCCTTCCTAGGAAAGTGATTTCAGAGACATGATGCAAAAGATGCTGCCTAGGAATCACCAAACATCCTTCCCAGTGCTACAGCAGCTGCCCGTGGGAAGGTGGATTTCCATCCCAGCCACACAGGAAACAACTGCTAAGGATTGTACCTTGTACCTGTGGAAAACAGAACCCACCAACATCTGCAAGGAAAACCCAGCCAAAACCACTCCAGAAACTACAGCCATCTGCCTCAGCTGCTTGAACTCATGAATGGGCCCCTTAAAGTCAGCAGAGAACGTCAACACCTTGGGCCCCAAGAAACATGGCTTGTTAGTTCTCCCCTCCAAAGTGCTGCCAAGGAGATCTCCTGCTCTCTGAGCAGCCTACTGGCACCATTCCTGCACAAGGCCAACCTAGTAAACTCCAGCACAGCTCCAGCACAGGGCTACAAGCTGCTCTGACATCAGCAGCTGACCCAGAAGTGCATCTGACACAGCAGACATTGAATAACAGCTTCTCAAATGGCAGCAGACTGAAAAGGTTACAAATTCTCAATGTGCTGCCTAAGAAATGCCTTTTTGCACCTGCAAAGGAGAAAGTGTGACCTGAACAGAGAGAGAAGAAAATGAATCCTTGAAGGCACGGGTCCTCAAACAATTCTGTACTTTACACATAAAGAACCCATTATCAGCCAGTTCTTGAATCGAATTAAACTATAAACCAGGAACTTGAGCATCAGCTAAAATAAATTAGAAATAATATCAAACACAACAGAAACAATCAATCTTCTTTGGGGCCAAAAATGTCAGACTATTTTTTTAGGTAATGAATATTCCAGACTAACAAAGCCTGAAGATGCTGTTTTGATCTGCGTTCTTCTGCGGAACGGATTAAAAAAGAAATTACATTTCTCAACATCTGGTGAAAGATCAGGTTTCCAAGGAGATGAAGTCTGGGCCTTAGATAAGTAGCCTTACTGCATTTTTCCAACAAATTGAGGTAAAAAAGGCAGGTGCAATATGCAGTTAATGGCCGTGAGTTACCTCGATATCCACCCCATTCAATGTGCAGCTCAATTCAATAGTCATCAGAGGTTAAGCAACAAAGTTCAGAGTCCTTATATACAAATAAAACCAATTGGATAATCACAACTGAGATTTCTTCCTCACATACACACAGAGAAAAAATCGTCAAAACTTAAATAGGCTTTCTAAATAACTCAATAGACCAACTTTTAGGGAGAAAAGCCTTCTAATTTTTTAAGTGCACCATTTTTCTGGTCCAATGTCTTGAGTTTCAACTCTGTAACACCTGAGAATCAGTCTGGATTTCATCTGTCTAAAGCTGGAACATATTTCCTACCGCAAGACCACCACATCCATATAGATATACACACACACCCCAGGCAGAGCACTCCTTTGCTTTGATTTATCCATCATCAATCTACTGCCCAAAATCTATCTACAGCAGCTCTTAGAGACACTGAAAGACCCACAATGAGAGCTCTTCCACCAGGTTTGAAAATGTCATCAACCACCTTATTTGCATCTTCAAGCACTTCCAAAACACAGACCATAATTTCTGTGGGTTGATCAAGCAGAACTTTTAATAACTAAATTTCAAAAGTTGGTAACTAAGTTCCAGTCAGCATCATCCAGACAGCTACTGCATTTATCAAAACCAATTATTTCAGGCTGAAGCTCTCAAAATATGATGACAGCCAAAAAATTAAAGTTTCAAAACATGTTTAATGTATCAAAGTAAATAGAGAAAGCTTAAATATTGCATTCTGTAAACTTAGTGAGAACCAAAAAGCTACACAAGATTAAAAATACGTATTTATTTTGGGCTTCTCTTTGCAGTCATTTGCGTGTGATATGCCTTTATACAGCTTTTATTGAAGACAACTAACTTCAGAGAACTTCCTCACACTTGGGGATACAAGTGGGGATAAAAAGCAGCTGCCTTTTACTACTTTTCTGCCCTTTTTTTAGAAACAGAACTATGGACAAAACTGATGGTAAAGATAAAAATGAAAAGCATGCAGGTTACAGAACTGAAACAGAAAGTCACTCCAGGACGCAGCAAATTTACTTTGTTTCACTTTACAACAATGTATTCCTTCAGGTTTTCTTGTAGCTCCTGTCAAAGTACAACACAGGCAATGAGCCTCGCGCTGAAAACAGCTTAAAATATTATATTTGAGCATGAAAACAGCACTTCTGTACTCATTTAAATAAATAAGCTGCATGTCTCCTAGTATTTCCAATGCCCTTGATATCAATTCCCTTGGAAAACCTGCCTTCCTCACCTGCAGCCCATGGGCTGCAGCTCTCACATTCCTCAGCTTTGCCATCAGCCTCACACATCATCAAAGAACTGTGCACAACTCTAAGCTCCACCAAATAAATCCACAGAATGCTCTCTGTTCTTATTCCTGGTTGCCCAAAAGAATCCTTGAGAGCAGGTATTTGAAAAGGAAAAACGAATCTCCTTTAAAATCCCCCTACAAACGTCATCTTACTAATACCTAGCCAAGGGTCCCCAAACACAGCAGATCTTTCAGGAGCACGTGGTGACAGGGATGTGGCAGCAGGCCCTAATTCCAGCTCTGGCTTTGTGGAATCCCAGCTCCAGCCACCCAAACCAAGCAGCTCTCTTCATGTTCTCTGTGGTGCTTCTCTCTTGTCTACTCTCCTTGATCCTTCACAGCCCCACACACCACAGCTGGCATCCAAAGTGACAATGGAAACGCATAGTGTGGAAGAAAATATGGGATAAAACAGCATAAACCCCCATTGAAATGCAGTGGCTGCAGATTATTTTACACACTCAATTCCTACAAACAGGGATAAAACCCCACAAATGGTCATGAGAAGCACGAACCCACAGAAGTCAGGAGGAGTAAAGCCTTTCTCCTTAATAAGCAGCTGTGGTTTAGAGTAACCAGAGAGAGGTCTGTAGTTCCTGATGCTTCAAAGAGCTATTTACATTTGCATATTCCTGGAGGATACAAAACATACATTCTGAAGAGGGCAGCGTTTAACCTCAGCCTTCTGCAAGACCTTTTACAGAGACAGTTAGACAGAATTAATACTTAATTGGAATAAACACTCTTTCGTCTCTCCCTTACAGAGTTAGCTGCAGCCTGTGTATTATCAGTCACTCACGTTTAAAAAGCCCTTTTGATAAAAGAAAAGATAAACAGGCAGGACAGGTACTTTTAATACGAGCATGTTAAAAAAAAAATAAAAAAAGAAATGCAGTATTTTGAATATTGAAGCTCCAGAATTTTTTTTTTTAAATCTGCTTAAAGACCAATTTTTGAAAAGAGATTAGATCATGACCTGCAGCTCACCCTTTCCACCTCACATACTAAGGAAATACTTTAACATTCCAGTAGGCATATTTGCTTCCAAGGCAAGAAAACACACCCACTTGTTCCTTCACCGTTGTTTTTCAACTACGAAAATCTTCCCCAAACTGTTATAATCGAGGCACTGGAGTAACAGAAACCTCAGCAACTAAAAATGCAAAGCTATTCCCTTGCCTCCCCAAGCGCAAAATCCTGATCTCGGGAAGCCACCTTGATGTCCCCGGTGTGTTACGTTCACCGCTGGAGGAAAACCTCCCTTCCCCTTGCGACAGGCAAGGCGCACACAGGTGTCCGACAGGGCACCGAGAGAGCGGCTCGGGATGAGGGGGATCCCAAGGGAAACACCCCCGGCAGGTGCCCGGGATGCTCCAGGAGCCCCCGGCCGCGGGGCTGCCACCTGCCGCGGGTGGGACCGGCCCCGTGCCGCACAAACTGGGAATTCCCGAGTACCGCCATCCTTCTGGGCTCTCACACGGGGCCTCCCCGAGCCCGGAGTGCCCGGCGGAGATTCCGGGGCCCCGCTCAGGCAGGGCCGCTCCCGGAGCCGGGGAAGGGGCACCGTCCCCTCTGGGAGAGCCGCCCGAGCCTCCCCGTCCCTGGGGGCGACTCGCACCGGGGAGGGGGGCACAGCCTGGCACGCCCCCCCCACCCCGAGCCCCGCGACGGCCCCTGCCCTCCGCGG
>VZSR01003183.1:1526654-1552239 GCA_013398615.1 Brachypodius melanocephalos | reverse complement strand
CGCCCGCGCTTCTTGCCCCGGCGGCGCCGCCCGCGGTCCCTCCCGCTCCCCGCCCCGCCCCTGGGGCTCGCCCGAGCCGCTGCGTCACCGCCGCGTGACGTCAGCCGCGGCCGTGACGTCACGCGCCGAGGTGTGAAAGTCATGGTGGCGCTGCCCCACCCGGGCGTCGCCTCCTTCATTCCAGCGGCGGCGAGACCCCGGCCCGCCTCAGGGAGTCGGTGCCGTGGTGTGACCACCCATCCACCTTTAGGGTCAGGCCTGGGGATCAACACATGGGCCCTTTGCGCTCGACCCGCCCTGCCAGAGGGTCACCGTGGTGGCCTTCAGCCGCCGCCGCCTCGGCTGCTGCATCCATCCGCAGATTCCCGGTGCTGCGGAGCCCCCGCCTGGTGTCTGTCTATGTGGGACACAGTGCCCTGCCGGAGGGTCCCTGGTGTGTCACACACCGCCTCTCTGAGCCCTCAGCCTCCAGCTCGGCTCGGAGGGACGTGTGCGATGCTGGCACAGTGTCGCTGTCATCGATGCTCCATCGCTTCCCAGCGCTGTCACACAACGCTGGAGCTGCTCTCAGCGTCAGTTCTCTTCGGCATGTGCAAAAAGGCCAGCTGAAAGGTGCAATGTGGTAAAGCCATCTACCGCACCATCTTCTAGTCTAAATTTAGACGATCCACACAGCATCGTAGAGGGGATGTGTTGCAAGAACATAATCACAGCTTAGTTGCTTTCAAATGCAAACATTTGCTAAACGTGATTGCGTGATCGCCGCATCCGATTATCATTGCCACATCCTAATTGTCTGAACATTTCCTGTCCTGCGATGCCACGTCCCAGAGGTTTGGTTTACGTTTCTCAGGGTAACATCACCAGGGAAGTGTGGATTGCAGCGGGGTTGCCTCACGGCGTGCTTGTGGTTATCCCAATCCACCATGGCAGGACGTGGGCTCAGCCCGGGACAGCGTTAACAGCTCGTTTCCACCTAATTGAGTGGAGACTAAACACAGGCAACAAGTGGCCCCTGCTGGATACAAACTCTCTGTTCACATCAGGATGCGCCTACTCGGGAGAAACCCTCCAGCAGAACGAGTTCAATGGAATATCGTACATTAGCAGGATGGAAATGTATTACCCTGAAGAGAGAGGAGAGGATGCATCCTTTTATTTCCAGCAAAATGGTGCTGGTTCCATTTGTTTCAGCGCACAGAAGTTATGGAGGTGGAGAAGTCTCCTTGACTACTTCTTTCAACTCAGCCTTTGTAGTTTTGCTCATTGTTTCTACCCGTCTGTAGAAATAATCTTCCTTATGGACTCAATCACACGCTGTCTGTTTTAATGAGCCCAGTGCCTGTGGTGGGGAAGGATGCCAGGAGTAATGATCTTTAGCTGTTTCTGTGGGAGAGCAGCTTAGCAGGCCATATGTCAGATTTCCCAGTGAGCGATTGTTTTGAGTTGTTTTTACACCGTGGTTTCTATTCGTGAGATATTAAAGAAAATAACAGCATCTGGTTAATCGAATTCCAAATTCCACCATATGATGATGATATGTATCAGTCCTGTTCTGTGACTTCCCTTGAAGTAGATTATCAGGGAGTTTCTATCTGTAGGTGAATCAGGCAACTTACACCTTGAGATTTTAGAGGTGAGGAGCTAAGAAGTGACAATTTTATATTTGACAAGACCCGAGCTCAGCTCCTGACGCCCAAAAAACTTTGCACCATCCTTCTACCACACGTTGCAAGAGGCAAAAAGGCAAACAGGAGAGGTGAGGCTTGGCCAAAGGTGGAGCATTTTCTCCTTGCTCTTGAGGGAGCACTTGTAGTAAAGCACCCCATAAACCAGAGCTGCTGGGCAAACCAGCTCAGTGCTCATCTCAGGCCACTGTGCCCTGGTGTGTCTGATACAAGAGCAAAAGCATTACCTCACCCAGACAACTCTCACCTGATTAATTTTCAGATTTTATGCTTTTTCTTTCTAAGAATGTAGTAAATTAGATCTTAGGCAGAACATTAACTGCCTCCTTAGCTGTGTTAATATGTTAATGGTTACACCGTGTTTAAACATCCAAATTTACACTCATTTTTGGCTTAAAATGTCAATTTAAAAGCAAGAAAAGGGTGTGCTGTGTGGCAATTGTACTCAAAATTGTGGTTTATGAATATAGTACTGGAAAAAGTAGCTCATGTTCCAGCTGATTTTCTTTATTGTATTCACATTTGAATGTTACAGTAAAAACTTTCCAGGTCTTAGGATTTTGACTTTGTGCCAAGAAGAGTGGCAGATAGGATCTCCATTAAATGCAGCCTACTTAAGGTATGATAAGGCCATATCAATGGTTTCACTTTAGAATCTGCAAGTTTTTAAACCTAGATAACATTTTCCCTGCAGAAAAAGGAACCTGGTTTCTCAGCTGATAACCCAAAAACGGATAGGGGGTTTTTTTGGTGTTTGTTTTTTGTGGGTTTTTTTGTTTGTTTGTTTGTTCTTTTTTGTTTGGTTTTTGGTTTTTTTGGGCAAAGGTTGGCCTTCAAGCAGTCTTGATATATCTCTGGAACACCCACAGATATTCAGAAGTAACCAGCCAAATTAGTTCTTTGATATTTTAGTTGTGTTTTCTCTCAACCATGATTCCTGACCCCAGTTAGAGACGCAGAGGACACAGATCTCAGAGTCTTTGGAGGGTGAATTTTTGTGAAATGGTTTGGAGAATGAATTATATGTGTTTATTTTTTAATGTCTCCCAAAATGTGTGCAAGATAGGATATGTATTTTAGCACCTAGCTGTGGATCCAACCGCTTTAGAGCATTTTAACCAGCTGCTGTTTGTTTATAGGTTTTCAGCCATGCAATATTAATTGACCTGTCTTACCCTTTCATCCAACCTCTTCCTCCATTTGTCTCTAGACATACAAGCTGTGATCTTAACCTACAGCAGGAGAAGTCAAAGCTCACAGAAAATTGTCAAGACTTCACAATTTGAATATCTGGATTTCTTGTTCTGTCTATACATTAAAACCCCCAGAGGTGACTGAGCCCTATTTCTGACCCTGTTACAGAGTTGGTGCCTTGCTTCCACCCAGTTGTGAGGGCAGAAGAAACTGCAAACTATGGCTTGCATTGTTTGCAGACTGATGCAAAAAAAAAAAAAAAATCTGATAGTGGTGACCTGTTGCCTGTAGTCTGTCACAGCTCCTGTGTGGCTGGCCCAGACCTCTTCAGAATAAAGGTTTTATCAAAATAAGCTATGGCAGACTCATTCTTTTCCCAGTTAATCAAATTCTTTCTTGCAAAACCTAAGCCAGGGGAATATTAGGTTTTTCTGCTTTTGTTTGTATAAATACTTAGTGCTTTAAAAGGTGCACCTCCTACCACAATGTTTCCACGTTTGAGCATTAGTTTCATAAATATAAAGCAATAACTGTTGACTTTTTCCTGTGCCTGCTTCCTTCTGAGCTTTTAAAACCCCATTCTTCTTCCTCCAGGCCTTTATCATAATTTAAAGGGCTAAAAACTTGTTTCAGGCAAAAAAGAGAAGATTCTTATACAATCCATTGATTTCAGCCCTGTGGTCTCTGAGAACACCAATTAATATTCAGAGACTCAGTAGGAACTCCCAGGAGTTGGCAATCCAGAGTCTGGCAGCATAGCAGGAACAGGAAGAAGAATCTGATGAGGAAAATCAGGCTAAAGCCAGGGAATTAAGAAATTCTAAGTACTTCTTTGCAATATATTTTCAATCTTCACAGAAGGTTCAGGACGAAGAATTTCTGTTTTTATCGGGATTTGACCTTAATGAAAGTTAAGGAACTTCAGAGTTTTTACTTCATTAAAAAAATATGTGGAGTTGAGTTTGTATTTCAGAGTCTGAAAGTTTGAACTTGAAGAAGATGTGGCAGACTGTAAATACGTTAAGAGAATTTTAGTGAGTATAATATTTAAAGCTGAAAATTCTAAAGGGCTACAGCTTTTTATAATAACAGCTTTTTTTTTTTCCCACTGGGATTTTATTAAAATGTTTCCTAGAGTTTTATTTATCATTTTTGTTGATAAGAAATCAGTATTCATTCTTGGAGTAATTTTGAGTCAACATCATATTTATTGCTTACTTTTTTTAATGGATCACATACAAACCTAGAGTTAGCTGATGTGATATTCTTCCCTCCCTTGACAAAAAATAATAAAGAATTCTAGAAGCCATTTTGTTAGAAGAGAATTGGGTCGAAGACACTCAAAATTGCTGACAGTGTTTCTTCAGAATTTACTGAGGACAGTAAAATTCAGGGTAGAGTTTTGCTGCCTTTTCTTGGCAGGGGTCTTAAATTTTTTTAAGTTCCATTAAACAACAAAACTTTTGCTTTTGGTACTGAAATGAACAGAGAATGGATTTCAACCAGCCTCAATTTGCTTGTTCTAAAGGGTAAATAAGAAGCAGAAACAGTTGAACAGAAAAGTATAGCTGGGAATGTAAACGTCATTTAAATAGTTGGGTTTTTTTAAACTAAACAGTCACAGACTGTATTAATTAACTATAATATCCTCCCTTTTGCAGATTGGAAAAACAGGCCTGGAGATTAATGAGTTGGTCAGGATTACACCCACATATTAAGCCACAATTAGAACTGGAGCAACTCATGGCAGCCTTCTGAGGAGTTTGTGGAGTCACTCAGCACCTCCACCTGGTTTTCCATATCATTGACACAAAATATTTTACTTTCACAAGGAAATTGTCAAGCTTAGGGCATATTTTAAAAAGAAGCTTTGCAAACTATAAAAGCTAGGGGCTTGATTCTCTTTTCAGTTGGTGCTGAAAACTCCAACAGGGGATAACAATCCATGGTGGGAGGATGGATTTCCAGATTGACAGGGACAGTGACTTTATTTTTTGGTGTTTCATCTTGTAAATACACCAGTCCTTATTCTGGAGTTTTTGCTTCATTCTTACACAGTCAAAATTCAGCACTGGTTTCATGCTTGTTCCATCAGGCCTCTGCAGTGAAGCCTGCAAGCTCTCAGGGTTAAACACATGACATGGCTTGTTCTGCCCCTCAGCATGACATCTTTCTGTCCAGGGTTTTGAGACTGAGATGCTTTCAAAGCCCTGAGTGGCTGTAGACAGGAAAAAGGGAAAGACCAGTGAATCTTCCATGTTTCATGCTGAGCTACGACTTCTCCGTCATCTATTAATTAAGCAATCTATTAATACTGCTTTGGTACATACTAATGTTAGACAAAAAGCAGTTTTGTTGCTAGAGAAAAGGTTGCTATTTAAAAACCAGAGCAAAAGCAGACTCATTCTGAGGCTTATGAGTATATCAAGCAGTAGGTGTGCCTGGAGTGTTGTAAATGGGAAAGGTGGGAGGACTCTGTCTTGTTATTAGTAGATGTAGAAAGACAGGAAGTACTTAGGGAAGGTTTCCCTCTTGTTCTGAGTTCCAGGAAAGTTATTCAGCCAAGCATGTGAATCACAAAGCAGACTAGAAGGGAGTTTCTGTGTGGCACGAAAATAACAATCCTGGAGCCTGGGAAGTAAAACAGTTTGGTGCTTTTGTTCCGCTGCAGATTTTTCATGGAAAATAGCAACCCCACGAATATCTGACAATGAAATGCCTTAGTGCATGAAATGTGAAGTTTATGTAAGAGTGTCTTACTCATCAGCTGCTCTATTTTAAGCCTTGCTCAGAATGAGGACTTTCATTTTGTGATCTATTTGGACAGCAGCTGGTACATTAGAGTTTTACGTTAGCTGACATCTTTACAGTCTAAGGGATACTTAACATAATCCTGTTAAGTATTATATCCTGAAAACCTATTCTCATATTTGTGCTCAGTCACTCATATTTCATCTTAGTGTCTTGTCTTTCTCTCCATTTTCTGGACATTTTCTATCCATTTCATGTCAAAAAATGGTCAGTGTATCAACAGCATCACAGGGATGTTTTGTGGTGATGTGATCAAAAATACACATACAGCATATGTCATAAAATGGATGTGCCACTTCGGGGACTGCAAAAGGCAATGCAAAGGAATCCATAGTAACATATGTTGGGGATAAATTCCAGCAACTCGCACCAATAACAGAAAAGATGGTATGTAATAATAATTACATACAAAGATGAGCTATGTGCATGATTTGGGTTCACTTGGAAATATTTACATCGTGGAAAGATGAGGTGGATGCCAAGTTGCAACCTAATTCCAAAATCCGACAATTATCAAGTAGTTTTCCTCTTGCCATAAAGTCCCAGGACTTCATCTACCTGTTCATGCAAAAAGAAAAGTCTTTTCCATCTTTGTGGCTTTCAAATCCCAGTCAGCTCTAAACAAGTGACAAAATAGTCCTGAGAGAAGCTAAAGTTACCTGTTCCTGGAGATGCTTGGGAAAAAGACTGATGTGGAGAAAGGACAAAATAAGGTGCTGTTGAGGGGGGCAGGCACTGGACTCTCAGCACAGCCTGCAGGGGAGCTCCTTGTGATGTTCTTCCCTGAATCCCACACCTTTTACACCCTCCTTTGGCCCCACCAGCCCCTGGGCCCTGATGTCATCACCTGACCTGCATGCTCAGGAGCTGTTCTCTGGGGAATTGAACTGCAAACTGAAGCTGGGAGGTGTCAGGCTGTCCCACTGATGATTTCAGGTGCTGGAAGGGTGATTTGACTCTTTTCTCAGCAGCAAAACTTGCCTAGGAAAGGTGCAAATCTACTTTTCTTCGCACGTTTTGTTTCCCACGTGAGTGAGCTGGCATCCATTGTGTTCTGTGTGTTTAGCCAGTTAAGATTTGTATTGCTTGCCAAAATCTTGAGCACCAATGTCACACAAATGTATTCTCACCCAAACTGCTGCTACAATCCCTTGGGTTTGAAGGGAGAGATTTAACAAAGGAAAACAAGGGGATTTTAACCTCCACTTGTTCCCCACGAGTGGTGGCCAGGAGGTTCTGCACCATATGAGTCCTTCAGCTCAGCTTTCATGCTGGACTTGCATCCACCACTCCTTTCTCCTGTGGTTGCCCAAACAATTTGAAGTGAAGCTACAGAGCTCCCTCCCACACCTGATAGAGGCCCCACCCTCTCCACACCCACCCCATGGCTTCATTAATTTGCTTATTAGTTGCCTGCACATCACTGGGAGTGGCATGAATTTGAACCATCCTTGCACTTCTTTGGTATCAATGTGATGTTTATATTTCCATATGTGACCACAAACATGAAAATGAGGGCCTTGACAGAACGATTTTGACTCACATAGTGTATCACTCTATGCTTTGTGAGCAATTGTTCTTTTTCTTTTTACTTCTGAAAAACCCCAGTGTGATGAGCAAAAAGGCGATCAACACAGTGACCTGTTACACTGTTTGTCTTAAACATAACACAACCCTCACCATGAACACTTGTTTAGAGACAAGAAGGGCATGGAAGGACTAGTCTGGACCACAGTCACACTGTTCTTAAGCCAGTCCTGCTGATGTCTCTTGAAAGTGTGACCTTGGAGTCAGAGGGAGTGGAGGGAGTACGATTTAAACATTCTTTGTTGCCAGAAAAATGAGGAGCTGCCCCAGGAGCCCAGGGCAGGGCAGGTGGTGCAGTCTAAGCAGGTGGTTGTGGCTTGCTCCGAGTGCTACAGATTTCTCTAGGATATGTTAACCAACACTTTTCAATGACCAAAACAATGCGATTTTTAGAATAAAAAATGCCAATGGGCAGTTGTACTTCTTGTCCAGCATTGCTTCGATGATTTTCACATCAGGCCAATGAAATTTAGGATACTCTGTGTACGCACTTTCCATATTTATTTCCCTGTCCATTTCATTGCTTCCTTGGATGTGCTCCCAGGAAGTTGCCTATTCATGAACTTCATGTCTTGTGAACCAGTGCTTGAAACAGAGATGGAGAAGCGATGCAGGCGATTACAGAGGAGCCTTAACAACTTAATGACAGACAAAGTTGCAACACCCAACAAAATAAAACCATGCTCAGTGCTCACACTCCTGTGTTTCCATGTGTTTCTCACATACCTTGGTGTGATACCTACAGCTCTCTTCCTTCTATGGAAAGAAAATCTGTGCTAAAATTCTTTCCTGCCTTCTCAGGAGGGTAATCCTTTCAGGTATGTGGTTTTCTACTGCTGTTTGACACTTGATCTTTTAATTAATTTGAACTCCAAGGTGGAAGTAGCAGCTTGGGGTAGCCAATTATTTTGAGTTTCCTTAGGTTTGCTTCCATAATCCTTGTGCTGTGTCATACTTAATTATGTCGATGGCATAAAACAACATAAAGCATTCTTCTTTTTTTTTTTTTTAAGTCTCTCAAGATTCTCTACTGAAATGCAAGATAAAAATGAAAATCATTGCTCTTTTTGCTGGTGTTCTGTTGTGGTACACCTAATTCTTTTTTTTGTTGTTTGGTGGGGGGTTGTTTGTTTGTTTGTTTGTTTGTTTTGGGTTTTTTGTTATTTGCAATTTTAGGCACTAGCTTGAGATTCAGAGGGTAAAAGGCTAAAACACCACAAATAATAATGTAAGTTAGTCAATAACTATATTAATTGGCCAATGTGAAGATTTTGCACTAATACTGCAGACTTGTATTACTTGGCCTGTATTCAGACATTTCTACCTGTTGCATTTGGTATTTCTCAGGAGTATTGAGTTCCCAAATATGACTAAAAATGAAATCACACACTTACTGGAAATATGAAGGGTAGCCAAGAGTCTCTTGGCACACCAGAAATGTGTTCTGTGCATCTCCTGTAACCCTATGGAATCCATTTGGATTTTGTAATAATCTGTGGGTTTGTGTAATGAATGTACCCTACCTCAGCATACCTGCAAAGGGTATGCAAGGTAGCTCTGAAGCTGAAAGTGCAAATAAAATGACAAAGAAATCACAAGAAAGTGTTGTCCAGATGGTATCTTCATTTTTCATGGCATTAATCTGATCCTGAGTACAAAATTTAATGAAGACCTGAAAAACAATTGTGGCAAATGGGGAAAATAGACAGTGGCATGATGAACAAATTATAGCTGTGGGAGACAGTAAATGTGGATTTCATTCAGCTAACACAGGCCCAGAATGTCTCACTCTTGACCTACACTTAGTCCTGGAAGACAGTTCTGATTCTGTAGTTATCAGTGGGCTAAAGATTTGATTGTGCTGGCAAATTTTGGCTCTTTGAGTCACCCTGCAGTTGGGTAATGTACACAGTGTGCACATAGGTGGTAGAGTTTTCCTCTGTTATATTCATTATTTTATCTTCCAAGTAGAAGCAATTTCTTTAGACAAATTATTAAAGAGATTTTTTTTCCCGTTGTTGGTCATGTCTTGCTTATTACCTCAAGGGATGCATGGGTTTTCCTTTTTTTCCAAAGGTGTCTTGTTTTGAGGATGGCTGTGTTTGAGGGCTGGATTTGGGGCTGGTTAAGCAGTGTTTTGTGGCTTGGGCAATCACAGGGCAGGCAGTTAAATATGCACATCCCTTATTGTTGCTGTAAGACAGATAGGTCAGTAAATCATCAGGCGAGCGCTTGTCTGAGGTATTTCTGTGTGTGCTAAATTCGGGGCTGCCAACAGAGGATGGGAAAACGCTCTTGATGGTGCTTGGTGCAGCCTAACTCAGGTGTCCCTGGCCATGGTTTGCATAATCCCCATAACTGCAATCCTAGTCCAGGAAAACCCTGCTTCTTCAGAGGGGCCTTTTCCACTCTTTTCATGCATATTGCTGCTCTTGCTTGCACACTGTAGCCATTTTTACCTCTTACTTGTCTCTGCTTTTAAACTAGTTCAGGCGCACTCAGTTCTTTAAAAACAAACCTTTAAAGGCATTTCCCTTTATTTTCTGTGAGGAGCCACGGTAAATGCCAGATGCTTTTAAGCAATTAAAAGGCTTTGTGACTTTTTTGTTTGTGTTGTTAATGCAGGTGGTACAGATTCAATGGGCTTTCATGTGTAGCAAATTCATCATATATCTATTTTCTATCTCCCAGCACCTCTGTTAGTTTGATGTTGGGCTCTGAGTAGCTCTTCATATTTCCATGGTTACAAGTAGTCACAAGGGTTCTGTTAACCCCCAAAGGCAGAGTGCTTATGTCTTTTTTTTTTTTTTGTCATAAGCATAAAATGAGCAACATAGGCTATAGATATGAAAAGATTGTTTAAAACACTTCAATAAAAACTTTTAATTTTCATTCACTCAAGAAGTGTTGGAGTCTTTTGACACAGTTATGGCTATGCCGGACTTTTTGTAAAGATGAGTTTTTACCTGAAAACCTGATGGATCTTTTTCTTTCCCTTTTAATTTCGATTGGGATTTACAATCCCTTTTGAAGGCAGTGGGTTTAAAGCAAACTATGCAGGTTCAGAGCTCTGCTGTGATTAAATAATCAGCAGTGACCACTAACCATCACTCTGTGTGCTGTTGCTTGTTGTTAAAGACAGAACAAGCAGAGGTAAGAAGCATTTCAACTTTCTGAAGAGCACAGATGTAGACACAGCCACATCAGAATTTCAGGCCTCAAATTGCTGCATGTCTTTCCAACAAAAGACTGACAGAAAGTCCCTCCTGAATTTCAGATCTCTTGTTAAAGCTTAGATTCTCCCCAACAAATCAAGTACAGAGAGCTGCAACTTCTGTGAGTGGGTAAGAGCTGTTAGAGACCTTTAATAGGAGAAGGCGGCTGGAAGGAGCAGTGTTTTTTTTCTGAGAGACTTCCTCAGACTGAAGCAATAGTAGGGTTTTGTGTTTTTTTTCCCTGTGGAATAGACTCAGGTAGCTGTGATTTTTTTTATGGTATCCTGTGATGAAGAGCTCTAAATCAAAAGGAGGTTTCTGGATCTTCCCTGGACAGAACAGGTAGTGAGCTGCTGAGGGCAGAGAAATGAGAGGGAGTGATAAAAGAAAGCTGGAGAAAAGTCTCTAATAGGAAGAGAATATCCTGTCTACTGAAAAGGTTTTGTATAGTGATAGAGGCATTGACTGGAACTGGAGAAAAGGTGAAACAAAGCTCTGCCAGGGAGAGAGGCTGAGACTGCTCTCACCCATACAATGTTATTGCTCCAATGCATTGCAGCAAAAGAATCTTCCTAATTGAAGAGGAGAAAATGCCTCGTTTTCCTTTCTTTCTGGCAGGTTTCTTTTTAGCTGAAGGTACTACAATTGCTGAGTCCTCAGGCCAGTAGAGGCATAAGCTGATTTTATGGTAAAGTAGCAGGTAACACAGTAAAATAATGTCTAAAAAGTGCAGGTATAGGAGAAAGAAGTATATTAATGGGGGAAATGGACCAAAAAAAACCCCGTTATATTCTATCTACTCACTTGAAAGACAGACAATAGTAAAACACAACAGTCTTTATCCTCCAAGTGAATAATGAATGTTAATGAATGCTCAGAATTGCAGCGGAGGGCACGGGCACGCTGGTTATATCCAGACATAATGTGTCAGAGATGCTGAGTGTTTCATTATATGATGGGTCTAAACACTTCCAAGCTGAAACATAGTCCCTGTGTGAACAACTACTGAGAAATGGAACCAAAAAAACCATCTGGAATGGTGTTTGAGCTGACTGCTCCCCATTGGTATCTCGGTGTTGCAGTTTTTAGGTTAGATGGTCAGTGTGTGTGCCTGGGGTGTTTTAGGTGCCAGTGACCATTTCATACACGTGTCAGACAGCAATCAGGCAGAGCAAACACCAAAATTGTGCTTCCAGTGTGCCAGGCAGGGCAGCTGTGAGCCCAGGGAGCAGGGCTGGAGGGTCTGACCCTGACTGGCAGGATGCCACCAGTGCCACCCAGCATCTAGAAAGGAGCACGACAACACAAAGGACAGGGTTTGCTGATGATGATTTTGACAGCCCATTTCAGATCCACCAGGGATTTACCAGGTGAATCAGGTGCCAAGAGATGGCAGCTCTTGGGTTTCAGGATTTTCTTTCTGCCAGGTTTAAAGTTCCTAAGAGCTTGCTTGCTCCCAAGGTGTGTTTGGGCCTTTTTCAGGTAAGGGTTACATGTTTTAAAGTTGGTGGCTGCTTCTCCCTTCATCACAGAGTTTTCCCCAAGTGGTGCAGGTGCAAAGAGATGAGCATGTCCTCTCCCTTTTCCTGTGATTATATTTTTATTGAAACAGAGTGGTTTGGTTCAAACTCTTTGGGAGTGTGTCTGTAAGAACAGCAGTGCAGGATACTCTGAGTGTTCCAGGCGGGAATTGCCAAGGTAACAAAGGTAGAAAAGGAAATTAGGTAGATGCATAATTAGTGTGGAATCGTTCTGGAATCCTGTAAATTGGCATGACAAATTCAAATTACACGTCAAACCAATTTTTCTGTCTCCAGAGTAATAAAATCACCTCTTTGGAATTTCAATGGGAAATTAATTCATTATAAACTTACTATCAGGAAACTAGAATATCCTAACATTTGGTTAAAATATTATAGTATTTTATAACATATTGTTACATCAGTGCTTCTAAAATTATTATTGACTGCAGTAGAACTTGTGAATCTATATGTAAAAATACACATTTTCCTCTCAGAGCAGTAGTTTTGCGCTTTGCTTGGGAACGATCCTTGGCTCTTCTACAAGACAAAAACTGTTTTTAAGAAAAAAAATTTCCTTTATAGACTATGCTAGCATAATTCTGGCAAGGATAAGACAAAAGCTTTTATGAAAGAACAAAGATAGTCCTATCAGGGATAGGAGATTAGAGCTGATCCTTTCCTGGGCTCTACAAACTTGGAGATTTTGGTTCTACCAACAATTTGGGTTAAGTCCCTCTGTGAAAAGCTGTTTAGTTTTTATAGAATACCTGTAATTTTGTGTTTTACTGGAGTATCTGCATTACAAATCAGAAGAAATTTGTTCTTTGGTGCCCACAAGAACATTTGTTTGTTCTAACCTCTCTTCACTTTTCCAGCTATTATTGTTTGGAAAGCAAACTCTTTTTTTTTTTTTTTGGGGGGGGGTGGAGGGTGGTCAGATGTTTATTTTATCATAACATCTTGTAAAGTTTCTAAATTCAGCTGCAAATTTTGGATCACTGTGGGAGGCCAAGGCCCAAAGATGATCCCTTTGTAGGGTTACTTTCAGGGAAGCAGGAGCAGAAAATAGAGAATTCTTTTCTTATAGAAAAAAATAAATCAAAAGAGCTTTCTTGTTATTCTACAATGTTTTGACAAGTTTCCCTTATCGTTGTTCACTCTGCACAAATATCCTAAAAATGCCTAAAGTGCTTATCTGAGAGCTTCACCCAGTTTGTTAAAGCAGATTTTGAGCTTCCAGGACCCAACTGTGCAAAACAATCTGCAATTCTTCCTTCTCCACACACTCTGCTTCTAGTGGTGAAGGTGGAAAAGCTGTCACAGGAGCCACGAGGGAGGTTTCTGGCAAATTTTGTTAAGATTTTTGACTCATGAGGAACATTTTTATATTTGTATGTTTGCATTTTTGGGTAGCAAGCCTATGTGTTTGTCAAATGTGTTCAAGAAGTATGAAAAAAAAAAAAAAAGAACATGACAAGGCAGTATCATAGTACTGGGATAAAAGAAAATATCAAATTAAATGAAACTTCAGACTTTTAGCTCACCTAATCAGGAGATAACACTCAGACCTGAGCATGTGGTTGTCCCTCAAAACTATCTTGTTACCTAAATATTTATAGTGGTTCCACAGAGAAACTTACTTTGGATTAAGAGAAAAAAAAAATTAGCAATTAGAAAATAAAGCATTAATTAAGATCTTTCTACGAATGAAGTGAGAGCAAAAACAAATTCGCATTTTATCTTATTGTGTAAATATATGATTTAATTTCCCTTGTGCTGGGAAAACTCATTTTCTTTCCATAAACTCTTAACAAGAGGTAGATCAGAACCCAGAGAAGCGATTGCAAGAGAGTTCAGTGCATGCTATTAGCCCGTGGTCAGCCTGACTGGTTTGTAATTTCTGCACAATAATTAATTTTTCTGTTTGCAGTGTCTGCTGCGTGTCTGCTGCACCAGGAGAGGGCAGAACTACACAGAACATGGGATCTGTGCTCAGTGGTTAAACCAGAAGTGAAGAAGCAATCCATGAACAGATTTGCTGGCTTATTGCTGTTATTTAATGTTTGCCTCAAAACAAGTACTCGGATATTCCGAAATTATGGGGGTTTTTTGTAAATGTTTCATTGCTGCTCTGCTGCCGAGGGACGTTTCTGAAAGAAAGGATTTCTGGGATTAATAGCACTGTGAGGGGAGCTCCAGCATTTAACTGGGTTATTCAGTGTCCACTTGAAACAGTTATCACTTTCACTACTGAAGGTTACTGTAGATATAGTTTATTTTGCTTTTTCCTTTTTTTTTTTCCCCCTCTAACTATAGTCTGGTTTCTCATTTAGTTATTTTGGGAGGGATTTTGTTTGTTTGTTTGTGTTTTTTTCCCCTTTCTTCAGATTTAGAATAGAAGGTTCTAAACCAAAGTGCCTATTTTAATACATATTGTAAAATATCAGCCACGTTAGCTGTAAAATAGATTGAAATAAATGTTTCTCTTGAAAACTGGAGTGGAATGGAATGGAATAATTACTTTTATTTTCTATAGACAACCTGATTTGAAGGTCAATCACTGAGAGTGATTCAAGTCAATCCATGTATTTTGAGTAAACTGGGCTGTTGATAAAGTGGGGTTTTTTTGGGGTTTTTTTTTTTTTTTTCAGAACAAAAGCCAGACTTCTTCCCCAACTGAAGGTTTGCAGCTAGAGTAAAGAGAAGAGGTGACAGTCCCAGAGCAGGACTTGGGGAAGAGGAGAATGAGGGGGTAAAGGACAACTGGGGTGACAATGACCTTCACTGTTTGTTTTGATATAGGTTTTGCCTTATTATTGTAGGGTCTTTCTAGCAAAGGCTCTTCTGGGTTTATTTTTTTCCCACTGTGAATTAGATAGAAAGGTATAGTCAAAGAATCTTAATACTTACGCTGCAATAAAAAATATTCATGCTAATGGTAAGTAGCTGCAATAAACCTTATTTTATAATTAATCTGCAAGTATTGGGTTTCAGCCTTCTTTTGCTTATTGAAAAAATGGCAGGAGTGTGCTTGAGCAAGTTCTTGAGATTTGTAAAGTGTAATTGGCTCAAAATATCAGCAAAATGAAATGGCTAAACTGGTCTCATCAGTCTGGAGGTGAGTAGGCAGAAGGATTTGGGGGATGTTTAAATCACAGTAATGCAAAACATTCTTTTGCAGGCAAAACCCACCAATATTATTGCAGAAATGCTGTTTTAGGAACCATAATCAATACTGACCTCTGTCTAAACCGAGAGAGGATTGGTGTTTGTTTAAAACTGTGGGTCAGGGATGCAATCTTTGACATGAAACACACTTTGCAGGTTGTATGGGGCTGTCTCAGCTCAACAGCTGTCTCTTCTTCAAGCTGGAAGGCAGCTTGATTTCCAGAATCTCTGTCCCCAAAGTGTTGTCAGTTCAGCTCCTGTCATCTGGGCTGTTGGACTGGTATTATGTCATCTGTATGAGCAATTCTGACTGCCTTGCTGTTCTATTAGATACCATCCAATAATTTGGAGTTAGAGGAGTGCCATAATTCCCACATATAAAATTCTTGCTAGTGTTGTGACTTGCATCCTCCCAATATAAACTGACTTTTTATGAGTTATGTGACCTCTGCTGTTGAAACTCACGTGATAAACTCGTGTAGTTGTGTAGTGGTTTTATGCCAACTCCATTACAGAACACGTGTGGCTGTGAGAAACAAACCCAGCACTTCTCTGATGTGAAACAATTTGGATATTTCATATATTGCAGGCACAGGGAAAAAGGTTGAATGCCCATTTTCCTGTAGGACCGTGCCTCAGGGTCCAGCTGCTCATTCCAGCAGTGTTATTATGTGGGAGACAGATCTTGAAAACCTGATCTGAGTGTAAACTGATGCAATTTGTGCTTCTGCATCTGCAAGCCAAACGTTTTGAAAGGACATCCTCCCCTGGTTCTCAGCACGAGAGCTTGGCAGCCCAAACCCGACCATTCCTGTGCCCACATTCATTTTCACTCAACTCACTTGAACAAAAGCATTGAGCTGAAGTTTAAAAGTGCTTCTAATATTAACTCTGCTCCTTTGGCAATTTCATCTGACAGAACTTCCAACTTCCTGTTTAACATTTTGTTGTGTTCTGAAGGCCAGAATAGTGTTGTACTAAAATCTACATGTAAGGATCCAGACAAATATAGCATCTTGAGCTAATTTTTAGCTGTTTGAAATGCAAATAAACACAAGCTTTACTTGTCAGTATGAACTTGCTGGATGATTGGGATCAGCAGATGAAGCCAAGGCTGTAATTGCCTGAAAATATTGTTTTGAGAATTGAATCTGATGAATTTTTAGAGCCTTATCTTCTACATATTGCTTCACTTTTCTTAGTGAAAAAAACATAAGATAAAAGTTTCTCTTGGCTTTTTAGTCTCCTTCAATCTGACTATAATTTTAGTAGCATACAGGTAAAGATATCCTTATGTAAATCTTTTCATTTATTACTTCTAATTCAAAATGCTCTTCTAATATTAATGGTCAGTGAATTAATAATGTTTGAAGCCATGAGGAATTATGGTAGATTTACTCAATTTACTTTCACTTGTAATCTGGAATATTTTACATTACCTGTTTGGAATTTTACCATTTTATGAATTGCCTCAAGCATTTCTTCTCATTTTCTCCTTTGTCAGGTAAATTGCCATATAAGCTAATAAAGTTTAGAGAAATTAACTTGCTATGAACCTGTTTCTTTCACAATTCTCAAGATTTATGCGACAATGAATTATAAAACTCATTGGTCTCTCCACTGGGATAAAAACTTAATTACCAGTCACTATCAATTCCCTAGCCAATTTTCAGTCACTTCTTCCAAAATAGCCTGGAAATGCATCTTGACTGAGTGGAAATTGCAGGGTTTATTCTCAAGTACAGACATCACATTGAATACTGCTTCAAACCTAATGCAGATTATATTTAGAGTGGATTTTTCTTCCTGAATTTCCATCAGTGACTCTCAAGAGCTGATTCAAATAAGTGGACGACAGACAGTAGCTGGTGCTGTCTGTTGTCACATGAAAAATGTCAATTATTTTCTTCTTTGGGAAGATGAGAGCATTTCTGTAATAGGATTCTCTATTCTTCTATCTTGAAAACAAATAGATGTCCTGTTGCTAGAGAGCAAGGTGTTTGCATCTCTCTGTTTATGAACTTCTAGCATGTTTAAGAAAAATCAGAATTCTACCTACAAATTTCTGCTACTTCTAAAACCAATAGTTTGTTTCTAGGAAATATCTGCATGATTCTGTAGCTAAACAAAGAATCTGTATCTTCTGTATCTAGAAAAGTTTCCTCTGAGAGCTTTTTTTTTTTTTTTTTGGCTTATTGAGTTTTACTTGAGTTGAGTTTCTGAAGCTGTGGATTAGATGTAATTTGATATGTTGCTTCTTGAAGTGTTACATTTTTGACATGAAGGGGGAAATTATTTTCATTTTGTGGACATTTCTTAGCCTTGCATTTTCAAAAGCAAGATGCCCTGTTCAGCTTCCAACTCCTTAAGTGCTGCAAGTATAAAAATTTTCCTAAGAGATTAAATGAGCTCAAAACTCCTTGGGTGCTGCACCTTCTGTCATCATTTGCTCATGACTGTCTGTAATTCTGAAGGTGAAATATCACCTCTCACAATTGCTGCTCAGCCACACCATCTCTCCAGTTGAGATCAGATATTCTGATTTCCAAGCTGGCATTGTTTCCTTCTTGAGATTGTATTCATGGCATGCATTTTTGAGGGGTTAAGCTGCTTAGAGGTTTGCTGGTTTAGGACAGCTCTGGTTTCGTGGATGTTAAGGTCAAAATATAAAGTTTTTGTAAGGATGCTGATCCTGAGATGCTCGTTATGAAACAAAGTGAAGTGATCATGCCCAAGTGGCAATGCCTTACCAGCTACACAAAAAAAAACACCCAAGAGGTTTTCGGAGTTGCCAGGTGAATGTGCACGGAGGAGGTGAAGCCCATGATGGAGAGTGCAGTTGGTCTGCCGTGGCAGAGGAAAGTAGCTCATTCTGTTTCCTTCTTTGTGTAGCTTTTGTTTGCACTTTCTTCCATCTAGTCGATTCCCCCTCTCTCATGGTTTGTGTGTTCACACTCCTCTGCTCTGCAGTGTTTGTCCATTTTGGGGCAGACCCATCAGTTTCATCCAGCTCTGCTGGAGCTTATGGAAGGGACGAGATGTCAACCTAAATTGGACCAATTCTGTTAAGCTGCACTTTCTATTGTTTGTTGGAAAAAAGGGTGAGACTTAGGTGGGTCAATTCTACTTTGACATTCTTTCTGCTGCTGCTGCTGCTCCATCCAGACCACTGCATGAAGTTAACACAAGAGATAATAACAAAATGAACCTGGCAGGAGAGAAATGAGAGCTTGTAGGGAGTGTGGTGCCTTGTATATGATATTCCTGCTTTAGGGAAAAGGATTGGCATCTTGACTAATTCCATTGTTTATTCACTGGAGAAGTAACTTATGACTCTGCAATCTGGTTCGTGTGCTCAATTTAGGACTGTATACAAGTACTTGTAAATGAAATGTTGATTTCGTGTTTTTAAAGCTGTGAACTGTTGTTCTTTTTGTAAGCAGCAGACTAGATGCTGAATCTTTTTTTTGTTTTAATCTAGTTTCTGTGATTAATATTTATGTTAGCTGTTTACCAACAGTATGTTTAATTTTGGCCTCTGCCCACCTGAATGCTGGGGAGTGACTTTTGTACTCAAGCTCTGAGAAGAAATGCTGAAATCTGCCAGGAATTGGTACCAGAGCATTGCAGATTAATTTCTCCACTGCTGAATAATTTTACACTGTATTTACTAGGAAAAAAATGGTAGTACTCAGAAACTTGTTCAGCTTCGCTGTCTTGATGGCAGAGTCCATTTTCAGACTGATAAACTGAAATAAAACCTGATTTTTATATTTTGCACAGAGACAGCAGGTTAGAATTCAACTTCTCATCTAAGCTGCATGAAGTAGTATTGTGGAGTCGTATGAAATTGTAAAGAAAGTTTCTACCTTTGAATCTAACTTAAATTATTAATTGTGGAGATTTTTGCCCCTAAGTCACTGAATTTGTTCTGAAATGCCCATGAACCAGTATTTTAAAAATTAATAGTTTCATAAAACTGCCTTCAAGTTGTCCTTTGTATTTTGGGGTAACTCCTTGAGTCAGTTCTTTGTCTTTGAAAGTACAAGAATTTAAGCTAAGGGTAAAATGATAGAACCAAGTCGTGTTGTCATCTGATTGGGGATTGGCTAAACCTTAGAAATAGTTATGCAATATTTTTTAGTTATTTAGATGAGTCCCTATGAATCATACAGTTCGTATTTACTGTAATATTGAAGCATATTTTTAAAGGCTATGAATAAAATAAAAACTGAAACTCAATTATACAGTGTATACACGATATAATATATAAACCATTTATCCTATAAAGAGTAAACAGCTTTTCTGAGTTTGATGTTTTCATAAAGCTAAATAATTCCATTGCTTTTTTATAATTAATTTTTCGTCTGGATTCTCTAGCATTTTTATGCTAAGTGTTATCCACTTTAAAAGAAGCCGAATGTAATCATTGCTGTAAATATGGATTGAGTATTTTATGGATGCTGGATTCCA
Organism: Brachypodius melanocephalos; assembly: GCA_013398615.1. Taxonomy (NCBI): domain Eukaryota; kingdom Metazoa; phylum Chordata; class Aves; order Passeriformes; family Pycnonotidae; genus Brachypodius; species Brachypodius melanocephalos. Next base: position 1,532,580 of record VZSR01003183.1, on the reverse strand, counting down.
AACTGCTTAAGGTGTTCCCTTGTCTCTGTTTTTCATTCTGATTCAAATATGATTTAAAAATTAATGACTTTGCTTTTGCTTTTTGATGATTATTATTTTAAAAATTGATTAAGCATTATTTACATTGTAATTTTTAAAGTGTCTGTGGTAATCAAAATAACGTAGTTTTTTTATGCTCTTTGGGAACATTCAAGTTTTTCTAGCCTAGTGATTGGAGGGAAGTATTGAATTGCTTTTAATACTTTGCAAATGTAAGCATTTTATATGAAACTCTGTTATGCTGAAGGCTCTATGTTTGCATTTTTCAATATTTGATTTTATCTTGAGAAATGTGGAGAGCAGCTTCTTCATTGGATTTGTGAAATCAGAAGTTTCATAGTCAGCCTTTACATCTGATTTTATTGCCAGATGCAGATCTGGAATATTGGCACACATATTCCTGATTAGTAATATTTACTGAAAAACAACTATGAGGAAGTATTTTAAAACATTTCACTAAAAGAGTATTATTCCAGCATTTTTAACAGACAGTTAAAAATATGGCTCATAATAAAATGATTTTGGTTTTGCCATAATAATTATCTATATGTCTTATGCTTGAAATCTGTTTGTATCTTATGTTCCTTGGTTGACTATTTTCAGTATTTCCTATTTCCTTCTCACCTGAATATATTTATCAGCCACTAATATGGTTACTCTCAATGGGTACAGTTAGCATCACATGGAGATATCGGGAGCTGTGGTTACAGGACAAGGGAAATGGCTTCAAATGGAAAGAAATGGGTTTCAACGAAATATTAGGAAGAAATTGTTGTCTGTGAGGGTGGGCAGGCCCTGGCACAGGCTGCCAGAGAAGCTGTGGCTGCCCCTGGATTCCTGGAAGTGTCCAAGGCCAGGTTGGATGGGGCTTGGAACAACCTGGGACGGTGGAAGGTGTCCCTTTTCCTTTTCCTTTTCCTTTTCCTTTTCCTTTTCCTTTTCCTTTTCCTTTTCCTTTTCCTTTTCCTTTTCCTTTTCCTTTTCCTTTTCCTTTCCCTTTCCCTTTCCCTTTTCCTTCCCCTTCCCCTTCCCCTTCCCCTTCCCCTTCCCCTTCCCCTTTTCCTTCAAACTAAGGAAAGTCACCAAGGTTTTCCAGGTGCCAGGCATGGCTCAGTGCCACCCATCATTATGCAAATCTAGGGCTTAGAGCAACCTTGATAAGTGGTGTATTTTAAGTACAAATAAATAGTTTACAGTTCTACTTCCTCTTTCTGTTTTTATAGAAGTCCCCTGCGAACATCCCAGAAATGTCACCGATACCTTCAAGCAACACTTTCTCTCCAATTAATTATATCCTTAATTTAATGGAGTATTTTGGACCCCTGTTCCCAGTGGGTAGAAATCCAGGCTGGTTTTAAAAGCGTTAGGCTATGGGCTGTGCCAAGAAATTCACTGGCAAACAACTAATTATGTCCATGGACAAAAGTCTGACAAAGAAATCGCTTCAAGCCACGAGGCAGAGGCTTAACCATTGTTTGTGTGGAGTTACTGTCCAGCTGGGGATTGGGCCGTGTTGGGAGGGAATGTGGCTGGGAATCAGAGCCCTTTGTTGGGGACACAGGCCCCAGCTTACGGAGCCATCCGTAAAAGTGCCTCTCTTTGCTTTCCCTTCACGGGATGCTGCTCACCTTTCTGCTCTGCTGAGCACCATTCCATGACTTCAGAGCCCAGGAATTAAACCCGACCGCACAAAAGTGGCTTTGGCAGCAATTGTGTGCGGATGGCATCGAGCACCCGTTCCCGTACAGTGTATCTGACTTGTATCGGACGTGCTCTTCGCTTCGCCCGCTTCTTCCCGGCAGGAGGAGGAGGCTGCTGGAAAATGTTGCAGCCCTTGGAAGCCTGTCCCCCAGTGATTCAATGAAAGTGCTGGGGATTTTGTGTGCTCAACATGGTTTCAGTTCCATCATGGTTCATAGTGAAAAAAAAAAAAAAAAGCTCAGTCCACTGATAAAGCACCAAAGTGTCTCAGTGATGGTGGCAGCTACTGCCAGGAGCTCAGTTTTGTACTGTGACTTCTAAATTCCCCTTGTTTTTGGCAGGTTGAAATTTTAATGTTATTTTTGTTCAAAATTTTGGGCAATCAACAAAACTCAGATTTCTTCTTTTTTTTTAGTTAGATACATTTGTGTAAAATAACTCTGGCTAGTTTTAGTTATGCCTTTTTCCTTTCACTTTTGTGCATTATATTTTTACAAGTAGGGAGTATAAAACTATTAATTTCAGGAGGAAAACATTTAAACATAACAAAATTAAAGAGACAGTCAGTGTCTGCTGGAGTGGATTTATGTATTTCTTCTATTCTTTTTCCTCTTGACTGTTTACTGTATAACCTAATTGTGCAACTGCTCCATAAATTCTTGACTCAGAATGTGCTGCAGCCTGCTTTTTGCTTAAAAGATTCATCTCACCACTGCCTGTCCAGCTGGTGTGGCTGATGAATAACAGTTTGGGCCTCACCATCCCTTTTAGAATTTCACAACATCTAATTTCTCATTAACAACAAGCTTCATGGTTGCTCAGCTTATCCCACCAATCTTTCAAAGACCAGGACACCGTCACATAGGTCAATGTAACCCTTGCACAGTTTCTGTAAGGATGTTATATCTGAAAGTCATCTCAAAACATGAATTTAGGGTCACCAGCAATAAAGATGCAAAGGAAACAGGGATGTACCATCACATTTCTTAATGCAGGAGAATCTGGGGAAAAGTTGATCCTAATACATTCAACCTCAGTAATTTTACAGATGACCCTGAACTGATTTTATGTTTCGTGGTTTTTTAAATGAAAAATGCCAAAGATCTCTCCTTTCAGAAGAATGGTGTTGTCTTTAATGACATACAGCCTTTGGAGTGACTGTTTTTTAACATTAAGGTTCTCATTCTTCCAAGTTTTAACATATTCTCATGGATCAATGGGACAACACAGAATAATTTAAGAGTGGATCAAGAATTAAAGCACTGTTTTGAACTGCACACAGTTTTCTAGTCAGAAAGGAAAACCCTGAAAATTAAATGCAAGTTAATTGTCTTCCATTAATAAGGTTTTTTTAAAATAAAAGTATTAAGCTTTGTTTAGTTGTATAAAATATGAAATTATTTGCTGAAGGAAAAAAAGAACCACCTCGAAATTATTATTTTTTGTTGTTAACAGATTGAATAGATTTAATGCACATTGTACCAGGAATGGTCTAGAGGAAGATTGCAATAAAGCACTGGAAGTCTCCATCAGCATAGAGGTGGATGTACTTTAGTCAGCAACACAGGAAGGACTCAGAGAAAGAAAAGGGAAATATGAAGAGTGTATTTCTAGCAGGACTGTGGCATCAAAGACCTTCTCAGGAATCTCTTCAGGAGATATCTTGTACCTGCAGCACCAGCTGCACAGCCTCCTCCCAGCACCTCATTTTTATTCTCAGCCTGGCTTTGTCAAAGGTATCTGGTTGGGAAGCTGAAGCTTCCAGACCAATGAGAACTGGATCTAAAATGCTGTTACCTGAAATGCCACAATATCAGGGCAGCATATACGTGATCCTACATGTTATTCCACACCAGGCTTCACTGCCTGCTAATTCTTCTTTCTCTTTCTGCTCTTGCTAGCATGGTACATTTACTCCTTCCTGCTCAGTCTCAGGCTGATTCAGCCTTTGTTTTCCATTCACATGACCAGAGCTCTCACTCAGGCCCTTATCATTTCGTGTCTTGACAGCTCCAGGCATCTTCCTTCTAGTCTCAACAAATTCTGGCTTGCAACATGTGTATCTTTGAAAACATTTTTCATCTTGTTATGCTGATCTTCCATTGTTCCCTCTCTTTTGCTGTGGGATTATTTTCTTTAACTTTCTAGGCTGTGCCTTATTTGCTTATTTGCCTGCACTGCTGACTGTATGGCATCTGCAGGGCCAATCTTTATTACTCTTTTAAGTCTCTCCAAAGTGCAGCTTTACATTTCCCCCTGTGGTATTTAATGTGTGGCATTAGCTGAAAATCCCGAGTGCTGTTTCATTGTCCTCTCATCCATTCCTCCTTAACTGGGACCTCTGAATTCTGCTGCAGTTTGGCTGTGTAACAACAGCGCTAACCTGACATAAATACTTCACAAAGCATGGGAGAATTCCTGGCTGCTGCCAAACAGCACTGAATTCAACCAACGCTGAACTCAGTGTGGCTTTTATTAAATATACTGCAGTTGTATGCCTTCAGTAAAACTTATCCATTACAGCATTGTCTGCTAAAACTCACCAGGAGAGTGCTGCAACTGAGTGTCTTATCCATTTCAGTCCATCTAATGCAATTTCTTTCCACTGCAGGACACCTAAAATCAGGCATTGCAGACTATTAATAATGATGGATTAGATGAATGGAACAATGTTGAAGCTCTTTTGAGGCTTCTGGCATAAATCTCATCTGAGAAAGAGAATCATCTAGAAGTGTCCAATGATTAAGACAGGCAACTAATAGTATTTCCAAAGAGATATAAGCAGCCTATATAGTTTTTATATAATATGCAGATTTCACTTATTTGTAGCTCCTCCTTAGCTTTTGCTTGCCTGTGAAATCCCAAAATTTTGTAAGAGGCAAGATATTTGGGTGATGAGCAAGTGGAAGGGAAACTTATCTAGTTATCTACTTATGTATCACAGGGGCTTTGGGCTACTTCATTAGATGTCCATTAGTTCATGTTACAGTTGATTCCCAGTTAATCCTATTAGAATTTAGTATGTTACACAGCTTTGGAAGTGATAATGAAGGAGGCTTCTGGAAGGAATAGTTTGTAGCCCTAAATTGCTGTGGAAGATTTCTTATTATCTTCATTGCAAGCTGGGAGAAGGAAACTGTGTTGTCCTAGGGATCATAAGGAGATCACATTATCACAGCAAATAGCAATATTTTTGTTAGAAGCACACATACAACCACAAAATAGCAATGCATTGAGGTGAATTTCCCAAATAGGGTGATGGCAACTTCCTAGATTATGTTTGGTTTAGTTTTTACCCTGCTTGAGCAGGGAGATTGAACCAGATGCCCCACAGTGGTTCCTTCCAACCTGATCCACCCTGTGATTCTGTGATTCCTAAGTACATATTTATTTTTCCAACCAATGACAGCACAATCCAAGAAATTAACTCCCAGATGCAGTAAACCTAACCTTTCCCTTCTGGTTTAATTTTGAAGAGGGAATTGCATTGAACTTCTTTTAAGCAATTTAGTTGAGATTTCTGTTTAATCTGGACAAAATACTCATAGAAACTGATTTTGGCTAATGACTAATATGGCAAAGCAAATTTTGATGCATTTAATTTGCAAGTGTAAAATTACTGTATGTCAGTGATTTCTGATAACATGTAATTGTGAAAAAGCCTAGAGAAAAATTAATTTGAAATTTAAATATGCAGGTAAATGCTGGATGAAGAGTTAGTATGAAAAGCAGATATTAAGGAAACCATGGCAATAAAAATGGTGGGATAAAAGCTGTCTATAAACGTTCCCAGGTGTTTAATCACTAACAAATGCAGTCTGCTAATAGTCTGAAAAGATTTAATTGTGAGAGTATGCAAAACTGTGCTAAAAAAGCGTTTGGATATAAATTTAGCATTTGGATATAAATTTAGCATAATTAAAGAAACATTCCCGAAAGAATATTTGGGATTGGAAACAAAATTTGTAGACAATGTGATAACAGTAGGAAGGATGTCTTGTGAAATGGGCCTTTATTAAGCTTGATCACCACAAAATAAAGATCCAATTAAGGCATTGAAAAGATAAAGGAAGACCATCTGTGAGGGAATTTGCCACAGATCTAATGATAAGCTAATTTTTCAGACAAAGTGAGTCCCGTACTTTGCGGGGGGTGGAGTAGAGAAGTTAAAAAACATTTTAGATTG
>VZSR01003183.1:1467157-1526554 GCA_013398615.1 Brachypodius melanocephalos | reverse complement strand
AAACTCATGAGGAGGAAGGTGGAGTGGTGATCAGGGTGCTCCAGATCGATCCGGTCGAGGTCAGTACCTCAGGATCTCCTCACGGCCCAGATTTTTTTTTTTTTTTAACCAAGGAGGTTTTTCAGATTCTTGTAAAATAATCCCTTAACCAAGAAAAGCGGGTTGTTTGTGTATAAATTCAGAAAAAACTCACCAGGAGGAAGGTGGAGTGGTGATCAGGGTGCTCCAGATCGACCCGGTCAAGGTCAGTACCTCAGGATCTCCTCACGGCCCGCTCTGTTTCTGTGGCTGCTGACAACACCAAAAACATTTGTTTGCAACTCAGCCCAGGTTAGGTGAAGATAACGATGTGGTATTGTAACCCTTTCTTAAGTAACTCTCGGATTTTCAGGTGAAAAGGTTCCCAAATTGCCCCATTTTAAAAGGTGAGAGATTTCCTCACCACAGAAATCTTTGATCCTGTGTCTTTTCCATGAGCAGCGGTGCTCAGCACGATCAGGACCAGGAACTCTCCTGAATGTTATTTACATCAGGAAAATTGAAGGTATTAGGATTGTGCATGTCACTGAAGAATTTTAAATCCCAGCTCTTGCTTTATATCTCCTCCTCTTCAGTGACCTTTACTAAAGAACTTTACTGCTTTAGCTTACGTGAAAATTTTGTATTTCTGGAGCAAAGAGCTTGCTGTGTGGTTCTATACTCTGTAATCAAGATAAAAGAACTTCAAAATCACAAGTAGAACAACCCTGCTGTGGGATAAAGGATGATAAAATATGTGCTACAAAGAACTTATGTATAATAATGAACATTGAGGTATTGCATCTCTCTATATAAAATCAATACCTTTCTGATCAAATAATACTAATTTTTAATAACGTTATGCCTACATGCATCCCATTTGTTTTGACTTCTGTAGTTATATTATTTCAAAGGTAGCTCAAAATATGTGCCAGCCTTTGTAATTGACTTTTTAAATTTTATCTAAGTTTTTCAGGTATAGTTAAGTATGTTTTCTATGCTAGTAGGTGCCACCTGCCACGGCAGGACTCATAACTAATCCAGTATTTGCTCATCAAGTGAAAAAATTTAGTATTACTGTAAAGTAAGCTGCTTAAATACTTTGTTTCATCCATTTACTCTTTTCTTTTCCCCTTTTCTTTTCTTTTCTTTTCAAAATGCAGGCACATCCAGATCACAGCTACTTTTGATCCTGTCAGCAACTGAACCACACTTAACAGAGAGAGAGAGAGAGGTATGTTCATGAATAATTCTTGATTTCTTTCCCCAAAGTGTATCTCCTTGTTTTGGTATGTTTTGTTTTGCTTTCCTGTCACCTTCTTGATATCATGGGAGCATCTTTAGGACAACCTATTGCTGAATATCTGCTCAAGCTGGTGAAATCAAGAGGCAGTGCAGGGCCCATTCATTCACATAAAGGTTGTAGAACCTGTCTCTGAAACTTCCCCCTCCTCCAAAAAAAAGTTTTGCTTGCAGCTGTTTTTAGGTACAAAGCCTCAGTCCTGACCTCTGTGATGAAACAATGAATGGCAGACAGTTAGAGGCCAAATGCCAACCATATTTGTTGCCTTTTGCAATAGTGCTTGAGTAAATTGAGGTTGTGAGAGCCCTGAAACAATACTTAATCCAGAGGTGGCTGTAGACAGAAATTGCACCATCTTTCATAACAATTTTGGTTTGTGGCTGGCCAATCTGTGAGCCACAGCAGTCAAACCGAGCCCCAAAGTGTAGCTGTGGATTGAGTTAATGTCCCCAAGGGCAGAGGCTGGGCCTGAAGTGTGCATGTGCATGGATCTCTGTTATTTATCTTTTACATGTTTTCTGTGTAAAAACCTGTCCTAGTTGTGTTCCCCGATTTTCTGCCTTTTCCAGTCCTCAGTGCTGGTAACAGCCACGCAGCCCTTAAATCACACTCTGCAATACACACTTTATTTGTTCTGTTCTTCACATGCCTGCTTGATTTTTACCAGCCTACTGACCTCCAGCTACCAGAGCACTTCCACCACTCTGTGATATAAAAACAGTGGATACCTTGCTGGTTTTTAATCAGTGTCAGCATTGGATCTATGTAAAATCAAAACTGCAAAAAAACCCCTGTGGTTTGGGCTGTGCCCACGTAGTTTTGATAGTCAAATAAATGCTGGTTTTTTAAGCACCAATTTCCTTAGACACAACAAATGAGATCTATTTTCCAGGTTGGACACGAGTCCTTAGTTATTGAAGAGAAAATGGAAGGGGTTTTTTTTGCTGATAAATGATCCTATCAAAAGACTACTCAGAATACAGGAATTACATTTCTGCTCTAGTAGGAGCTGGTATGAGGTCTGGTTTGTTTTATTATAGGAGCCACTCAGGTTTTTTGTGCTGATCTCCAAGATGCCTAACTCAGAATTTGCTGTCAGTAAGCCTACTGGCACTTTACAAGCAAAGATGATCCCTACCAATTTCAGATAATGTGCTTAAATCTATAGTCCCAAAGAAAGACTTGTTTTTTTTTAATAGTAGTAATCCTTTAATTGACTGGGTGTGGAAAAGCCACAGGGCCTCTTCTGGGTTCCCTGGTGAGAGGCTTTCCCTATAATCTGTTTTTAAAAAAAACAAAAAAACCAAAAAAACCCAACAAAACCAACAAGCCCTATTATAAAGCCAGTAAGTTTTTAATCTATTCTTTGAATATTTGTAAAGCTACTGTGCCCAAAACATATAATGATACAAATGCACTTTATGCAGTGGATAATAAGAGTGAGTATTGGACAAAAGAAAAATTAAACAGAAGCCAGCGGAAAATTTTATCCATTGGGAGAAAAAGTGTTTTAGAACTGTAGATAAAGAAAACAGAATTGTTTTGGAAAGGGGAATAGAAGGTAAGGGTATAGATTTCTTCATTTTTATCAACATTTGTCAGCTAAGAAGAAGTTTAAGAAAGTGTAAAGTTCCAAAGTTTTTGTGTCTTTTAGCCCCAACAGCCTGTTCCTTTATTGAGATCCAAGGTAATTCCAAGCATCCTGGACACAAGTGTGACATATTTGTAATGTTAAAATTTACTAATGATAATGTAATATTTACTAATGTAAATGTAATATTCACATTTACTAATGTGAATAGTAACGTGATACTGTTTTGCTATCCTGCCTTTCTGAGCACCTGAGAGCTGAATTAGACTAGGAATAACCAGCAGCATTTTTGGACACACAACAGGTTGAACCAACAGAATAATAAAATTATCCTGGCTATCAGGAGCTGGAAATATTACATTAATTTAGGAAACCTTATGCCATATCTGCCAAATGTGTGATCATATTAAAGCACATAAAAGGACATTGACTTGTACCTTGTTTCGAATAAAATACATTAATATCTTCCTTGAAACTTTTTTTTTTTTTTTGCAATGTAAGGTATTTACAGGCAGTTCTTTCTTCATACTCCTGCAGTTTTAAAGCTAATTTCACTTAATAATCATTTATTGCAACTGGAACTTCTATAGCAAGCTTGTAGTAGGAGGGACTGGATGTAATTTTAAAATTGAAAATAAGTACTTTAAACACAGGAATGATTCTTGATAAAACAGGGCAAACATTTAAGAAAAGCTACCACCAAAATTCTAATTTTAGTTACTTTTTCTAACTAAATTTCTACATTTGTAACTAATTCTACTGCTTTGTAGAGAACTTAAGGAAAAATGTTGGTATCTCTTTTTTCTGTTGATCTTTTGAAATGAATTTTAAATAAATAAAATACAGTAATTTCTCCCAACGTAAATCAAGAGAGAGAGAGAGATATTCAAAAGCATTAAACTTTTGATGCACTTTACCTCTTCTCTCTTTATTGTTATTCACTCAGGCATGTTTTTTTCTTGGCCTCATAATTCTGCATAAAAATTTATTTTTTATTATTAGTTTTCTCATTTGTTCCATTATGAAGACTTTTCATCAAATCCCTAAAATATCTTTTCACAACTGTAATTTTTAACAGAAAGAAAAAATTTTAAATGTATTTTCCTTTTTTGCTGTTATTTTACATTCTTTTTGTCAAATGCATATGTAATTTTGTTCTAGCACTTTTTCTGGAATTTAACATCCCATATCTGTTCAAGTCACTTCTGCCAAGGTATTTGAAGAGAAATGAGAATGTAATTTGATCCTCTTCTAATCATGCAGGAAGAGATATCCTGGTTTTCTGCAATTTTGTAAACAAAATGACAAATATACAAAAAGTAAATGAGCCTGGATCATTTGGTAATTTAGGTAAAAAAACCCATCTAAGAAAGGCATTAAGTCCAAGGTATGTTCTACCATAAGTTATGAGAAAAAAATTCAGTTTGATGTGGTCAGTAACCACTCTCCTGTGTAAAGACATCAGAAGTCTAAAGGAAATACTGCTTTGGATGTTTTTCATTCCTATTGACTGATTTGGGGGAAATCCCTCATGAGTCAGCATTTTAATTAAATTTTTAAGCTAAATCTTTCTAATACAAGCAGAGCTGATTTAATATAGACACGTATCTTGTGCATGTATCCTCAGATTAATCATAAATTTCTTTTCTGAAAGTTGGAATTCTGCATGTTGAAACACAAGCTTTTTTGCATGCCAGAAAGGCAAGTTTTTGAACGGTGCTGCTGTTTGTAGCTGCAGAGAGGCACAGAAACTGTGCAGACACATGCCTGTTTATGAATGTACACATTGCTTGGAGGAAATGCCTCAATTTGTATTAATTTGAAATTGTTTGTGAAACATGCCTGCAGCTGGTACTGTTGTCCTAGCCTTAAGTACTTAATTGTGGTCATCTTTTATGATTCAGTACTGGAACCTGCAATAATTAGCAATGTTTCCTCTGTCTCTATGTCCATCTGTCTCTCCATCATCAGGAACATATTCTTGCTGCTGGCTCCTCATCCACTGCCAGCTAATCTCCCTTATTTCTCCCCCAGCTAAATAATTTCTGGTCAATATGCCATACCTCATATTTTCTTTTCCTTATTTCATTGACCACATTGATTTATGCTGCATCTTAAATTACTGAGTTGAGTTGAGAGTTGAGAAATTTGAAGCCAACATGAAACATTGTGTTTGATGACAATAAGTCCTCTGCTGTTGTGCATGGGAGCAGCTGTATGTTGTGTTTTATTCCAAAATCACTTTTTAGCTCTGTGTTAGACACAGGAAAGCAAGAGAGATCTCATTTGCAGTCTTTGAGAAGGACACATCTGCTCTGGTGTTTAGTAACTTCCAACTGTCATATAGTTTACAGTCTGTAAATGTTTTCCAAGACATGAATCAATTATCTTTTCAAGGAGATATGAATGGATTATAGGATAAGGCAAAATTTGTAATTCTGGTCATAAGTTTACATTCTGTATTAAATACTCCAGAAGAGATAGCAAATAAAGGAGTTCCATGAACACCTGCAAAAAAACCCCTCAGTTTGTGCTCTTGGGTGTAATTATTTTTATGTTGCCCGTGCAGTAGACACAGCAGACAGTTGGTGTGCTGTGGCTTACTTGTTTTTTTAACTTTTTTCAGTACTTTTTTCAGTACTTCTGTGACCCACGCTCTTGTTCTTGGAGAAGTTCCCACTGAACCTTTCCTTATCACTTTGAATATGTGGGGTAGGCTAGATTCCATTTTAGAAAAGTGACTTTTTTCAAAGGCCCTCTGTCAATGCAGGGTGTTGCTTTCAGATCACAATTTTCACATAAAAGTTCTTTATCTACCAGCTCTGCAAACTTGTTCTGGTTAGTTGGAGTCAAGGCTGGGCAACCTTCAGTAGTAAAGACACAGCAGACAGGATGTAGGTACCAGTCACAAAAATTGCTTCCCACTGCTTGCAGACCTGGGACACTAATTAACAGCTCTGTTAATGATACATGAGACCAAGCAGCCAGGTAAATAGATGAGACCAAATGCACAGAGAGCAGAAGTTTATGGTAGGAATGCTCTACTTCCACAGAAACACTTCTGACTGCATTCCCATTTTAGTCTCATTAGTTCAATTAGGAACGAGAAATTTTCCATTTTAAAACCTGCCTGATAGAAAACGAGTAGGGGTGGGAAGAAGCTCACAGGAGAGTGCAGGATAAAGGCAGAGCAGGGTAGTGGATGGATTTTTGTGCACACAGCATGAGTCAAAGCCATCAGGGGCCTTAAGTCTCCTGAATCCCTTCACTCCTGCTAATTCCACTCCTTAAGTGTGTGGGCAGCAGCAAGTAAGGAGACATTTGCTGTTGAAGAAGAGGGAAAATCTGCTGGGCTTTACTCAGAGCTACATGAAAAGGAGGAGAGCCTGCTCCTTCGTGATGTTACTTGTCACTGTCTGAGCACGTTATCCTCTGTGTGTGCTGAGCCATTTTTTTCCCGTGCCTCATGGCTCTGCAGCATGGGAAACAACACAAAAACTGGCATTGCAGCCCTAGTGTGTGAGGGGATTTTCTGACTATTAGCTCAACAGGCAAGAGTTTCTTTTTCTAGCAGAGGGCATCACTCCACGGACTAAAAGCAATTAGGGATGAACAGGATCACAGTTTATTTTTCTCACAGGTTTGTCATAGGTGCTGGAGCCTATCTGCTGGCGGCTCATTAAGATCAGGTTGTTTTGGCAGCAGTTTTGTGTCTTACAAAGGCTGTGCCATATGGGATCCCAGCAACCCTGGCTTTGGAAAATGCCCCCAAGTCTTACACAGCAACAGGCTATTGACACACTGAATTTTATACCTGCCAGTGTGCTCAGAAATCAAGTCTGTTTTCCCAAACATTTATGGACTGTTGAGGAAGTATAATGCCTGTTTGAAGCAACATTGAGGATGTTTCCAATAGACCTACTGTTTGCATCACAGCTGGTAAGAGAAGGATCCCTCTACATCTGCCATCTGCCAAAGAGGATAATGTGTTTTGTAACTGGCATTTCTTATTAATATTGCAGGCAGCAAACCTTGCAGATAGGGCAGGAAACAAATAGGGACTCATGGTCTGATCCTGACTGCTGGTGTTTTGTGCAGCCCTGCAAAATTGGCTTAAGCTGTCTGGCCTACTGACTTTTTACATTGTGTAATCTGAATAATTTTGTACTGTCTTGTCATCTTCTAGTGGTTGGGGGGAAAAAAAGGTGCTGTATGTCTGTGTAAAACATGCTGTGATGAGAAGCTGCCTATGAACTTGTTAATATAAATAATTAATGCCCTCCTAGAAAAATTCAATTACCTCTTTGAAACTTGAATCTAAAATGAGCCTCACTTATAAGGGAAAGGGAGTCTTGAAAATATTCCTGCTTACCCTTTAGCTCCTATCATCACTGACAGCAAAGCTGACTGTGATCCTCTGCCTGATTTTGTGGTCAGCCAGCATTGCTGAGCTCTGTGCTGGAAGAGAGTGAAATAAAGGTCACTGCCTTCCATGTGGGCTCTCCAAAAACCATTTTTAACAGTCCCTTCCTTCAAACAACACTGCTTTCCCACAGAAACCTGCTGAGAGCAGAGAACTGCTTCATAGCAGCTGGTATTTGGACTGCTTTGGGATTCTTCACCTGGCACTGATGGTGTCTCTTTGGAGCTCAAGCAAAATGTGCCAGAGGAGCAAACACACACCTTGCTTCTTGCTGTGGTGTTGTGGTGCCCTTAAAGCCTTAAAGTGTGGTTATCTTGGGTGATAATGCATTTGCCAGAGAGAAAACCCCTCTGTGGGGATAGCAGAGAGGGGGGATTTTTGGTGAGAATTCATGTCCCCCTTCTTTTTGCAGCTCTCTGTCTGTTGGTGAATTTTAAAGAAGCCCTTGAGGATTTAGCACAGAATAAAAGCAATGTGCTGGCTTCCCTAGCACAGACTATTCCTTTGCCTTCCTGCACACCCAAAACAGGGTTGTGCTGCCTGTTTTTCCCTCAGCTGGACCAGAGAACGAACTCTGACAAGGCACAGTGAACTTGTTTAATTGTTTAATATTCTGAGAGTCCCTTTTTCCTGACATTCTGCTAAATATATTTCTGTAAAATTCTCTCCAACCATAAAAAGTAACTTTAGAACTGGTGCCACAAGCAGCCTGAATGGTTATCCAGCATTGTAGTACCTCCTGCAGACTGAGCTTCAGAAGTCATCAGCTTCTTCTGAAAGATTTAGATTTTAGCTGCTAATTTCATTCTAAGCATTGCTGAAACTTTCTTGTCAAACTAAGAATGTTGTCCCTCTTTTCCATGTTTCATGTTTAGTAAGCACATGATCTGTACAAGGGGGTACTGTTATTTGAAAATCGAGGGTTGATTTATATAACTTACTTATTTGAAAAATATTTGCATCTGGTTTTGCCCTGTTTTAAGTTCTGATATAGCAAAGGAGGTTTTCTTCAGTATAAAATCCTGCCAGAACCTGAGACCTGCCTTATTTACTTTTCAACAACCAATAATTTTACTGCCACTAATTATGAACCTTTTTAAAAAAAAAAAAAAAGAAAATTACAAAACCTGGTATATAAAGATATTCACTAACCATTTAACAACCACAGCAGATTTACAGGAACTTTGTTTTTGGCAGGGCTGCCAATACATTTTCATGGCTTTATCATGCATAAAACTTTGATAGCTGCCTTTGATAAGTCTGGCATTGACTATGAAATGGTAGAGAGGGTCAAGAACACCTGGAGCAAGGAGGATGAGCAGGAAGTGAAATTCCTGCCCAGAACAGGCACCTCACACTGTGCAAGCCTTAACACTGCTATTACCAAAGGCTCTTTAGTGCAAGCAGTAACCAGACAACCCAAAAGCTCCTTTTTTACAGTTCTGCCCAGCTCTGGGCCCCCAGGACTCCTCAGCAGAGGTCAGGTAAAGCCCCTGTCTTGCTCTTACAGCTGGGCCCAAGAATTACAACTGCTACACAATTCCCCAGAGGGAATTTCTCCTTCAGCCAGGTGGGAATTTGGGCTGGTGTCTGTCTGTGCAGTGGCCACACAGTGCAAGCTGTGTCAGAAATTGATTTGGACTGGACTTTGCAGAAGCAGCATCACAGCATAGCTCTTCAGGTAAGGGCAGTTTGTGCTCTGGCCCTTTTCTGTAGCTGGCACATCGAGGAGAGAGCTGGAAAAAACTACAAACAGCAGGATTTTTACTTTTCCTGGGTATGAGTTGCTAAGCAGATACTTCTGATATCTTTAATACATTTATTTGATTCCTCAGGTTTGTTTAATACTCTCAGTGCTGTCTGCCCTGGAGAAGACCCAAAGGAATTTGGGATCTCTGGGAGTGCTGAGGTGTTTCAGAGCCAGCCCTTAGTGGCTGTGTTGGTGTATTTCCCTTTCCTCCACTGGAATGGCCTTCCCAGGGTAGCTGCAGCCTGGGGTAGCTCAGGAGCAAGCACAGACATGTCCCTGTGTTTAGGGTTAATGGATGGATGGATACTCCATCCATCCATTTATGGAATATATATACTTGGAATAATTGCCTGCACTGTATTAAAATAAGGAATGGGCCAGAAAGTTAAAAAATCCGTGGTTGATCTGAATTAGAGCTCTGATTGTTCAGGTACATTTTAGAATGACTTTTGGGCCATTAAGAGGTCAAAACAAACTCTAAAATCTGTTGTGCAGGAAACAGCAGTGCTAAGAAGTTTATGTGGGGTAATGAGCCCTGGCTTTGTTCTGGAGAATTTTCCCGTGTTTGTCCATGAGTCATTGCAGAACAAATTTCTGAGTGATTTACCTGCTCAGGTCGTTGCACCCTTTCGACCTCCTCAGCTTCCCACGTGTGCGATAACTCAGAATTAGCGTTTTTGGTGTTTCTCTTTGCAGTGGCAGCTACAGCCTGGGGACATCTCTGTGTTGGTGGCACAGCTTTGCTCTGTCACCTGTGACCTCCCTGCCAGGCTTTGTGCAGCCCTGCCTTCTGCAGGGCTCCTTCCCTTGTGCCCCAAACAGATAAAGCTCTCCGCTTGGTTGGTTTTTTTTGGCATCCTTTGGATCCAGAGACCTGCTTACAACTGGGAAGGCCTGACTGGCTGGTTTGCTTGATCTTCCTCTGATGTGCTGGGATGTGCCTGTGGATCAAGGGAAGGCTCTGGGATCTGTAATTGGCATCCAGGGGAAAGCATCCAGCTCCAAGGGCTGTCTGGGTTTGCCTTCATCTGATTGAAACAATGAATGTGTTTTGGTTTGTTGTCACTCCTCGAGCAATGTTGTGTCCTCAAACTTACTTCAAGCACAGAAGGATTCTCCAGTATGGCCAAGTTCTGGAAATTTCTTTTCTGGGCATGTTTGGTACTAGACTTTATCAGTGGTGAATTCATCAGTTACCAATCCTCCACTAATCCTCTTGGAACACGACAATTATCACTTCTAGTACCACACCAACATTGTGTTGTGTTCACAAATGTTTGTCATCTCTCCCTCCTCCTGGTTCGAGATGGGGAGAAGCAAAGAAAGTTAAAATTCCACAGCTTTTGAGGAGCAGAAGGAGGAAGAAAGTGGAATTCCTGCTTTTGCAGCAGCTGCTGGTAGCAAGGAGTGAAACAAAAGTTGGTGGCTCCGGGGTCGGGCTGGCTGCTGCTGCCTGGGGGAGCAAAGCTTTGTGTGTTCCACGGGGACACACAAATTCCACCTTACCCACTCCTCCAGTGTCAATTGAAACTGGAAAAGTCTAAGGAGCACCTCAAATCCCTGACATTAAAAAACCAAAAGAGGGTGCTAAGCCCATATTCCTTGAAACTCCATCCACAGTGGTGTTAGGTTCTGTTGTGTGTGGCTTTGTCAGTGTTGTTTTTTTATTATTTTTAAAAGGCGCAGGAAAGCCATAAAATTTTTTCTCCTAGTTCTCATTTTTGTTGCGATAGGATTTAACACGAAATTCTGCTGCGTTTCACCCTTTGATAGCCCGGTCCGAGTGATTTACACAAACTTTCACAGAGGCACCACCATCTCTGGTGCTTTGTTAGGAAGCCAAATCCCTCCAGGTGGCTTAGACAGATGCTCGCACCTCGGCTACGCCCTGGTTTGTATACTGCTCTAATAGTTACTAATTACCTATTCAATGTCATTACCACGTTTCTGGTTTTGGCACAGGCTTGGAGAGCAAGTTACAACAGTCACACAGAAACATCACCCCGTGCTCTGCCAACACCAGAAAACGAGATTTGTTCGGGTGCTTGCGAGGTGTTTTGAGCAGTCAGTGTGTGTACTTAGCGCTCAGAATGTGTGTTTGTTCCGGGCTTTCTGCATTCTTGATTTGACTGGAACTGAAGAGCCTGAGTGCTTGCTTCTTTCTGAGTGCTGCAGATCAGATCTACTCCGGGGAAACTTCGTGGTTTTTTACAGTTTGAGATCACTCGCTGAACAAAGCAAAACCTCCTCGGTGTCCTTGGGCATTTTTCAGAAATCCGTGAATTTTCAGAAGATGTATGCTGAGTATTATTCCAAGGAGAAGTTACTAGGAAATAAAACAACAAAACAAAGCAAAAAAACCCCAAAAAACCCGCTGAAAACAAACACCCCAAACCACTAACAACTCAGTTGCTTGCATTGTTTGAAAATATTTGTTGTGAAAAGAAGTAATTTTTAACAAGATGTAAAGGAGAATAAGATTTTTTTTTCCCTTTTTGTTTATTCTCCTGATCCTGCTGCGTGTGAGAGACCCATTTCACACCAGGGATTTAAATCCTATTAATTCCCTTGTTCCTCCTCCTTCCTGCAAAGGGATTTGTGGTGAATGTCCCATAGAAGGAGGTGATTCCAACAGGGCTACATTTCTGGGACAGAGCTCCTTGTTAAGGCAGATTCTCCTGGATTTGGTGCTCACCAGCCCCGTGGGTATGTGCCAGAGCTGCTCTGCACAGGGCAAGCACACATAAAATCCCTTTTTTCTCACAGGCAGGGTAGAGCTCCTGATTAATTGTCGGTGTGCAGCAGGAAGTTTTCCTGGCATAGGATGATTAGTGGTGTAATTTGTCTCGGGAGCGTTGCTATGCTGATAACAAGGCTGGTTTATTTTTATAAAAAGCAGCAGTGGGAACACTTAAGAGAGTTTGGCTGGCTTTGTTTAACAGAAAAAAAGATTATAGTAAAAGTCAACCAGTCCCCCTCTAGTAAGATCTTATCTAGAGTGGAACACTTAGTTTTTACATTTAAATTGCTGTTTAGTTTTCAGAGATCACTTCCACATGAAAGACACAATTAATAATTACCAAAGCTATTGTCTGGACTGTCTTTGAGGCAAAAATCCTTGTGTTTGAGTTTATCTACTCATAGAAAACTCGCATTTTGAAATGTGTTTTGTGTCTATGCCATCTAATGACTCTAATTCCTTTGGCCTTCTTGGTTTATAAATAATCTCTGGAAGAATAAGAGTAGTGCTCAATGTGAATGGGAGTAGAGGAATCAATCCCAACATCTATGAAAGAAAGCACAAATTCTAGATTTGAACCCAGCCCTTTTCCTTTACTGCTGCCATCAGGGAGCAGTGTCTCAGTCAGGATAGACCAATCCTATGTCTTGATCATCGTATTACAGAGATTTATTTGACTTATTGTGTCTTCAGTGGTGATCCCCTGTGTGCCATTGGTGCTTCTGGAAATGTAACTCTTTTTCTTTTGCACAGGGAAGAAAGAAAAATCAAAGCTTCCTTATGCTGTTTTTCACACTGAATTATGGGGAAAGTTTGTTTCCTTGTGAGTCCATTGGGGAAATTTTGTGAGAGGTCGAGTAACAACAACGTTTAGCCTTAGGTTTTTAGTCCTTTTAAATGTGAAAGGAAGAGATTTTGTGTTTGTGGGTGAGAAAGGGCAGCAGGCAAATTGGATCCTGGGGTAAGTCTGCAGTGAGTGTCCTCAGGGTCAGCACTGCCCACAACAGCACTGCTGGGCACACTCTTCCCTGTTGTGCTTCTTTTTGGACAGTGTTTTCTCATTTATGGACTAATGTTCACTTCTAGGACTAAGAATGGAATGTTAAAGCATTCTGAAATGGGAATACCATGAAATTCAAATTGAGGGCTAAAAAGCAAACTGCACTGACTTTGGTTTTTTTTTTAAAAAAACCTAGAACGATCTTTTGGGTCCCTTTAAAAATAAAGCCGTCTGCTTAAAATTTCATTTTAAAGCGCTGCATTTTTATAATTCCTGCCCATTTCTTGGCTAGGTTAAGAGCATGCAGACATACTCAGAATGCTGCATGGCTTTAATGGAAGCAGGAATTTGAAAGTGCTTGGAGCCCGTGTGTTTGTTGTTACCCAGC
This sequence comes from Brachypodius melanocephalos, assembly GCA_013398615.1. Lineage (NCBI taxonomy): Eukaryota > Metazoa > Chordata > Aves > Passeriformes > Pycnonotidae > Brachypodius > Brachypodius melanocephalos. The sequence continues at coordinate 1,513,341 of VZSR01003183.1, read as the reverse complement.
CAGGGAAGCTGGCAGATGATGTTACAGATTTTTGGAAGAATTGTGGTTTTGCAGACAATGAAAGCAGTTGTGGGAGCACACAATGTCGAGATAGTGCTGCTGAGAACATAATTATCATGGGGTTTCCTCTGCTTAACTGATAAGCAATATTAAAAACCTCAAATAAATTATAGTTGTAGGGCCATAAAACAAACAGCCCTGAAGTCTGACATTTGCAAGATCAAAAAGGCCATGTGAGACCTTGCATATTTTTTATTTAAAGCAACACAGGAGCTATAGGCACCCCACCATCCAGGCACTCTGGTTTTGAAATAAAACTTTGCAATACAAGCTCTGAAAACCCAACAGAGATGAGCATTTGCTTAAAATGTTGGCATTTGGAAATTGTTAATTTCTGTAATAATATAATTGATTTTATTTTAAGTGTGCTCAATTTTTTTTTAAAGTTATATTTACATCACCCAAAAGCCTTTCAAGTATTCTGTGTGCTGGCTGGGATGTTTTTAATAGACATGGTATGTTTTAATGTTTTAAAAATTAATATTGCAGCAGCATGGTTTTGGCTTAAAATGTTCCTTTCTAGTATATTTATTCAAATAAGTTAATTGCAATTTTTCTTGTGCAAGATTTTCTTTTTATTTTTGCGCTTGGGAGTTGGAAGCGTCCTGAGAATTAAAATAAGATTCTTGCTGAAGAATTAGATACTCTCAGTGCTTTTGTGTTACTTCGGTTATTGTAGAAAAGAGTAAAAATGGTGACAAGAGCACTTGTGGGTCTTCACCCCAACCAGCTTGAGAACTGCATGTTTTCTTGTGGTTGGCACCTGGTGTAAAAGGATTGCTTGAGAGCAGAGAGATGCCCACAATGCCTCCAGAAAATGCAAATTATACCAAGATATCTGATTTTCTGAACACTTAACTGCTTTTTTTGCTGGTGGGAAAAATGTATTTGTTTCTACTGCCTTCTCTGTGATCAGAATGGAACAGGCAAGCTCAGCTCTCTGAAATTTTCTGATTTTGTTTGTAGCCATCCTTGGTTTGGTTTGCAAATGTTTGCATTGCTGCCTGCCCTGAAAATCAAATCCCAGTGCTCTAATATTGAACAGTGATGAGTTTCATGGTGTTGGCCAAGGGCCAGGGCACTGCAGGAGGCGAGACTGCAAGTGTGGGAGGGAGGCAGATGAGGTACACATGGCCACAAAGGAAGAAAAGGCTATTAAAATATAATTTCTGAGGCTTTGGTCATTTTAAGGGGGTGACTTTGCAATTGTGTCGTGGTGAAAGCGCTGATTCTTAGCAGAAGCACCTTGTAATACTCTCAGGTTAGTCGAGCATCTTGCTGTCCACTTTCACTTGATGTTTGCCTGGGATGATCTTTGAAAGAGGGAAAATCTAAAAATGCAAAATAACTGCTTGATACCTAGGGGCAGAAGCTGACAAAAGTTTTCATAAACTGGGCAAATGGGGTCTCTTGAGATATGAAGCCTAAGCATTTCCAAATAATCATAAAACTACTTCAGAAACTGAAATTTTGGGTTCTTCTATGGTGTAATGGTGTTGGTTCAAAGGAAGATGGGTAACACTTAATATCTTGACTTCATTCAGTGTTCCAGCAAGTTTCAATACGATTATTTCCTAGATTTTACATGTGCTCTATATGTTACTACGTCTCATTTCCACCTAAAATCCCAAGTTTGCACACACACAAACCTCATCTCACAGTTGATTTGATGCAGTGTGCAAACATCTGCTTGTCCCCTCAGCAACACCTCCATGGAGAGTGCAAACAGAATGAATATGGCAGGAAAAACTGGGATTTGGTAGGGAAGGGGTTAATTCATGGCAGGAATGCCTTTTTAATGTCAAGGAATAAGTAAAGGAAATTGTTGGAGTCTTATCTGGCTGAGTGTGGTTAGGAAGCCTTGCAAATTCCTACAGGAATTCATCCAGATCAGGAGAGGATTAATTTGAAGTTTAAGGCATCCTCTGTGCCCAAGGAGGGACCAGAGTAAAGTGCTCATGAAGAGGGTAGAGAGCTGGTTTGTAAGCCTGGGGATTAAGTTATGAGTATGAAATCTGAATTTGCAGGCCAGACTTTGACATCTTAATCTTCTGCAGTAGATCAGTAGCCTGAGTGAATATGGAGTGAAAAATATCAAGGATCATCTTAGGTTAGTATAGACCATGAGAAATGTAAATTACTCGACTTTCTATGTTTATTGCTGGATCCAGAAGTTTGAGTTTTTCTACCTTTGGCAATCGAGATTTCTCAAGTACCCCAACAGCTTGAAGAATTTAAACTCTTTTGGTATTTTTTGATGAGTTCACTCTATTTTAGCTCAGAAAATCGTTCCTTTCTTTTGAAGGGAACTCTTGGGGGTTGGGGAAACATAATGAGCAGAATATATTGTTCGCTCTAGAGTGAATCTTGGAAATTTACCTGCAGGTGTATTGGTAAAATTGTTGCAAATTTCCGAAGATTGATTGGTTTTTTTTTCAGGAAATAAAATTGGAATAAGATTATTAAAACCAAAATAGTTAATTGAGATAATAATGTGTATTATAATATCAACCACAGTAAATGACCAGCCATATGGGGGAGATTATATATACATATATATATATATATATATATATATATATATATATATTTTTTTTTTTTTTTTTTTTTTTACTAGTCTGAGCTACAAAAACTGTAGTGAGATTTTCACATTTGAGTGGGAAACTTCCCCCAGTCCTCCCCAGGAATATTGGTGGGAACAGCCTGTTCTCAATTTTGGCCAGTGTTTGCAAGAGACTCTTTGCCTTTTCTACGATGATTTTTTTTTGTCTTACAACAGTGAAACATCCACTGCCATCATCATCCTTTTCACCATCTTCCTCCCTGCCCTCAAAAGCCCAAAGTGAAGCTCTTAAGCAGAGGGAAGTGAATCCTCCAACAGCTTCCCCCTGCAGACCAAAAGCAGCTCAATCTTTTTCTCCCACACAAAATTGAGGTGTCTTTTCTGGATGCATCCTTTTGTAAAAGTCTCGTGAGCCTTGATGAAATTTTTCCCTGCTTGTCTGTTAATATTACTCATATGAAAATATGAATTTTGGCATACTTGTCTGTATTGCCAAGAGCCTCTGATGACAACATAAAATTGAGGAGAGGTGGTTGGGAGGAAACACCTGAGTTCATCTTGCACAAAAGGATGGAAAAATCCTCACGGATGGAGCTACACAGCTAAGAGCTCGGGCTGAAAAAGATCCTGAAAAGGGAAATTCCTGCAAAGTACAAGCTTGTGTTGATTGCTTCTCCTTGTTTCATTTTCCCCTCTGGAGGTTAACATTTTGCTGTGGTCAGCTCAGACTCACATTGTTTGGACATCTCATAAAGTACCATCTTGGGTGAGGTCAGTAGGGTTTTTCCTACTCTTGCCTGAGTTGAGACTTCCCATTAGATCTATGCCATAACACACTCCAGAATTCCCTTAGGCAAGGGAATTTCAGCAGGATTTTCAGGTGTCCTGCTCAGCCTGGAGAGCAGGGAGGGGGATTTGCTCAGGAGGAGGCTGTGACTCTGTGCATATTTGGGCTAGAAAAGCACTGTGCTCCCCCAGTTTGGAATAAAACGGAGGGCTTTCAGGAATAAAACTGCCCAGTCCAGAGAGCTGCTGGTGCAGGCTGGAGTTTAAGGGCTGAAATTGCTGAGAAACATCAGAAATCTCCCTGCTCTAAGAGAATGAGTAAACCCTTCATGCTTTTGGCAACCTCCAAACTCACACTTTACACAGTTGTTACTCTTTCTCATTTTAAATGCATTTTCTTTTCTAATCTGCAAGAAGAGATAAATAGAAGATTTTATGCAACTATAGCATTTTTTTTTTGTGTCAGCTCTGTGCTGAGTGATTTGTCTTTATTACCCCACTAAAGGCTGAAAATTTGCACTTTTTTCACGTTATTTATTTTGGAAAATACGCTAAATTGCTCTTCTCTCACTAGTTTAAATAAAAGAGAGCAACTTGGCATCTGTAATAATCAAACTGACTGAACCTGGGGTGGAATAGCAATTCCTTCAGCACAAGCCTAAACCAGGGGATTTCAGAAAAGTCAGCATCGCCACGCACCGAGGGAAGCCACGCCAGTTCAGGAATGCAAATATTTTAAAATAAATATTGGCCTGTATTGTGTATTAGCCCCTGGCCTAATTTATCTGGCACATGCTCAGCTCTGACACTGGCTGATGGTACTAGTGAAAAATAAAAAAATAAAAGAGGGAGGAAGTATAGAATGTCTGCCCCATTGCTCTTTTTATATTCGCACCCCTTCTGTGTCATGGAAGGAGATGCTGACAGATGGTACTTAGTCACCTGTTATGTCTGCTGATTACATGCTTTGATCTAAAATTTATTTTGCTCCTCCTGGCAGCTGAGCTGCCTCTTAATCCATTGATAAAACCTGCTTAATAAGCACTTGCAAAGGCACTGACATCACCAGGAGCACATTGGGCTGGTGAAATCATGACGTGATGCCCGTAAACCCAAAAGAAGCCTTGGATTCAAGGCTCCAAGCAAAATGATTTTTTGAGGAGCAAGTAACAAGCAGTTTTATTCTTGCTTGGTGTAGATGAAGTCTGATGCTTCCTTGTGGTTTTTTTCATATGTATCGTTAAGGAGAGGACAGTTCAAACAGCTGCTTTCCTATGAAGAATTTGTATCTTGCCACGCTTTTCTCTGGGTTGAGACCATCAGAAACCTTGTTTCAGCTTCCTTAATTACATGTGTAAATACAATTTTCTTGTCATGGAGCAGTTTTGAGGAGAGAGCCATTACCTTGTCCTGAGGTGACTCTCAATGCCTGAACAGAGCTGAGAGGTCATCATGGGAAGTGTAGGGAACTAAAATGTGATGTTCATCTTGTCTGGGATTTTTGGGGGGTTTTTGGGGGGTTTTCTGCAAAAGATAAAGCTTTCTGTGTTTTCAGTTTGAGGATCCTGTCACTCATTAAATTAAAATGACAAATAAGAACCAGTTAAAGTAATCTTAATATACAAGCCTTGGCAGGGGACAAGATATAAATTTCTGGTTGTCTTGAGGACTTTATTGCATCAGCATTTTAGCACAATCAGGTCTCTCCTCCTAAGATGCTTGGCCATCTCTGGCCAGCTCTTGCTGTCACCAAGCTGCCCTAAGAGAGTCCTTTGCTGTGAGCTGGCTGGCAGGTGCCCTCATTCCAGGCCGTATTCTGTCAGCATGGAAGCAGTGTCTTCTGCCAGCTTTGGGAGCTTTCCAGTCCTGGAGACCTGCAAGGCTGCAGTGTAGGAAAAGTGGCTTTTTAAAAAGCATTCTCTTTGTCTGACAGCTTGCTTGATGTCCTGTGAAGGAGTCTAGGTTATTAATTTGAGCTGGGTGGGTAAAACTAGGTGGCACGACACCATAAGAGATTGTCTCCTCTTCAATGGCTCATCCTCTGACAAAATACTGAAGTTTCCACATGAAAGATGTCAAATTCCCCTACAGGGAAATCATGTTTATTTTCATGCAAGAAATACGAATCAATGGAGATTAAAATTGTGGGCAGAATTCTGGGGTGTTTAATTTAGAGTCTGGCTATGATTACACATGGAGTTGCTGCTCAGATTCTCATTGAGTTCAGAATAGCTCTTCTGTCTTCTAAGCTGAAGTGACAAGGAGGTTAGAGTGTCTTTTTCCTTACTGACCCTGCGACTGTTCACTTGAAAATAGGAACACAGTATTTTTATAATTTTTGTCCTATATAATTATGTAAGGGAAGCCTTCATAAGCATCTTTGTTCCTGTAATTCTTTTTATTTTGATGAAGTGAAATCTAATAAAATTCCCAAGCAGATACTTAAAACTTGTTCAGATTTTACAATAAAAAAAATTAATGTAGAAATTCTTATTTTTAAATATATATATATAAAGAAAAATTGCATTTGTTTGTTTGTTTGGCAGAGGAAAGGCTGATTTAAGAATATAGGCTACAGGACTGCTGGTTAAACTGTAAATTACTGAAAAGCATGTTAAGGCATGACATTGTTGCACACCTAACCATCATTCTTTTTTGGCTTGCTGCCTCTAGAGGCATACTAAAAAGGGGAGGGGAGGGGGGTGAAGCCAGCAATTTAGAGCTTAGACTAAATAAATACTGATAGGTTTGAAAAAGGAAAACAAACAAACAAAACCAAACACAGAAGCCAACAAACACAGCCCTCCAGAGACCCTCCAGCCTCTGGAAATCCAGGACAGGAATGCTCCCAGGACACCAAATGCTGTTGCCCATCAGAGAGCTGTGCCTGGCAGGCTTGGGGACATGTGAGGTGCCAGCCATGCCATCTGTCACGTCTGTCACAGCCCTCTCTGGGTGATGGCACTGCCAGGAGTGCCCACACAGCTCTGAGAGGGGACAGCAAGGGGGCAGGAATGCTGGCAGGGAACACTGCTCACCTGAAATTGGCTTTTCCTGAGGGAAGGAAAAAGAATTTTCATGTGTTAGGGGAGAAGGCAATGTGTTTTACCTCAGGAAGTTCTCAGCTGAAGGAAGAGACTTAAATTTGTGGGGTTTTTCTTGCTTTCTTGTTGGGAAGGCTTTGGGCTTCCATGTGAGATGATGTGATAAAAATGAGAGAAAAAAAAAATCCCCACAATTCAAGCATACAATTCATGCATTTTTAAAAATTAGCTGCAATAAATGTTCATTCTCATTGCTGTAAATGTCCATTACTGCAAATATTTAAGAATCTGATCTTTAACTTCTGGATGAAAAATATTCCTAAGAAAGTGAATGAATTGGGGAAGCACTTAATGGTTTTAGTATTCTTCTTTCCCTCCTCGCTTCCATAGTATCCCATGAAATAGTAAGCTGGAGGAAGAGAGATTTTCTTTCCTCCCTGTTTTATCAGAACCCTGGGAGATTCTGCCAACCTCCCAGCTCTTCCTTCTGACTCCTTTCCTTGAGGAATCCCTTCCTGCTTTCCCCCAGCTGCCTTCTCCACCCACACACACACTTGGATCCTCAGTGACATCTGCCCATGGAGCGCTCAGGTGCTTCTTCCACCTCTTCTTTCCCACAGATCTGTAGAAGCCCCACGAGATTTCTTTCCCTCTCTGCTCCACACCATCCTTCCCCTCACCCTTTGACACTGCCCACGCCTGCTCTGCTTCCTGCTGCTGAATTTTTGAAATTTGCCAATTCAAGTGGAGGCTGAAAAGTTTAATTTTGTCTATGTTTACACCAGTCAGTTCCAGGTGTAGCTGAAAGGACCTCAGCTCCCCTTTGGTGCTGATGCAATTCAGTGCCCACAAAGTTGATATCCTTATTTAAAAGCTGCAGTGGAAAGAGAACCCAGTGAGCCAACCCCCAGTTCACAGGCAAGGAATGACACATTTCCAGGGCTTTGGATGAGGCCAGCTATGCTGTAATTTCATATGAAAGATCTTAATGAGAAGATGCAGTGGTAAATAAAGCAATTGATGCTGTAATTCTATGTTATCTAAAAAAAAAGTGTTTTTTTTTTCTTGATGATGTTCCTGCACATATGGAGTTTTGAATGTTTCAACTTTAACATTTTCTAAATAATAAGTTGTCATGATTGATGTTTTAGCATCTGAAAAAGATGGAAAAAATTGAGATCATGGTATAAACCAGATTCTTAGCCAAATGTTGCTGTGAGCAACTTTACAATTTGACGCTGAAGTTGTCATCTTGGATTGCACCACTGGCAGTCCTCACAGATGACTGAGCCAATTCCCTTTCCCAGAGTGTCTTAAAAATAGAACATCTTGTCTACTACCATCTTCTGATTAGAAAGTATTGTTTTACAGCTGCAGGGGGAAAAAAAGGAAATGTTTAAAACTCAGATTGAAAACACATGTTCTACTGGAGAGAATGCAGGGATAAATTCAACAGCTGTGGATTTGCCATATATTTAGAGCTAAGGCCATGAAAACAAAAGAAAAGTAGTATTGATTTGGGTTTAGTTGGTGGTGTTTCTTTTTGTTCTTATTCCTTTTAGAAAAGCAGATCTTAATAAAAATTTCTGAGGTTTTTTTTCCTCTCCTTACAACATTAATGATGAACGTGACACAGGAACAGGCAAACGGGTTGCATTGCACATGCTGAGGAGGGAGGTCTAAGCCACGAGTCAAACATTCCACATCAGCCTGCAAGATTAAAATGTTTGTAGTTGAGCGTTTTACACAGTTTTGATTGGAGTCTCTCCAGATATTTGCATGCAAAGAATTATTGCTCAATGACAAATTGCGTTGATACGATCTTGTGTGTCGGGAAATTTCCACTCCAGTGTGGTCGTGTGCCAAGTATGATACCTCTTGGGAATGATACAATAAATGATGTATTTTGGTCTTGAAAGATCACTGTACAGCAAAAGCAACTTTCTATAGTTTGGAAGAATCACAGTTTCTGTATCTCTAATCAGAGGTGATCATCATTTTTGCAAGTTTGTGCTAAGATTTTTAATACAAAAAAACCTGAAACCCTGAACCCTCTTGCAAGGTTTGAAGAATACTCCTACCCTTAGGAAGAAGAGTCTGTGCAAATAGCATTACTTGGGCTGTCTGTGATTCTGCAAATGTGCTGCTGAATAGCACCTTCTTCCTAGAAAGATCAGATACCACTGAGAAGATTTCTGGTAGCTAACAATTCCATTTAAAACCTCATGTTCTCCCCTTTACTCTGTATATATCATACCTGAAACCAGCACAGTTTCCTGCTCTGTAAATGCTATTGTGGTGTTTATTAGTGGACACACGTTTCTCAGCCTCACTCACCTCCCAGAGCTCTGCTTCTGACCATGACAAAGCTGCTGAAACCTTTGGGTGACAATAACCTACTCTTAAAGTAAGCACAACATGTCTGGTAGCACAGAGAGGCTATTCCATGAAGTTTAGAACAAACCTTGGGAAGATGCCACACTGTGAGGAACAATCTGATGCTGCAGTGCCTCCAGAGAAACATTCTGCTTTAGAAAGCCTGAGCTTACTGGCTCTGCTGTGTATTTGACAAGAATTTTCTTGAAGGAATGCAGATCTGACTGCTCAGGGTTCTAGCACCAGCTACTGAAAAGAATTAAGGCAAGATAAGTCAGGAAGTTTTGGTCTGAAGTACTTAAGAGCTCCTCAATGAGCCAGTCTTAGAGCAAGTAGTAAAATGTTTCCTACAGTTTTCCTTTCTCTTCTTTCCTTTGCAGCAGAATCTGCACGGAGGAAATTAAGTCTTGAAAGAGAGATGTGAAAATTAAGTGTGTTGTATACAATGCTAGCGTTCTTCTGCCTTTTTGATAAAGGAAACATGTCCATTATATAAAATGCTAGTTTTTAAGCTGACTGGCTACAAAAGAAGGAGTCTCATACTTTTCAAATCAAGTTTTGAGGCTGAAAATTAATTTTTCTTTACTGGACAAGTGATATCTGGAACTTCAGTACTAACTACAGTGGGAATCTTTCAGATTATTTCGTTCACTTGTACTCTTTGCAAAGTTGTTTTTTTTTTTATTTGGCAGTGAACCAGCTGTAGGAACAAGGATTACTCTGTATGTTTTGTGATGAGATTACACTTAGCATTTACAGCATTTCATGTTTCTGTTGGAATATCACTGACATCAACAACGCAGCAAGTTGAAAAGGCTTAACTCTCAAAATGACACCAAAATCTCTCTGATGATTAGATGAAATGCCTTCTGTTGAGAAAGAGCGATATGGGAAAGGAGAAAGGTGCTAGGGGGATTTAGGGCTCTGTCAACGTTTTAATTGCACAGCTCACGGGTTTTAGCCACCCTCCCTAATCTTGCTTTGCACTCAGCTTCTCTTTGCTTCCGTTACATCCTCGTGCAGCGCTGCCCGCTGATCCCTGGGCAAGCCACACTAATACAGGAAACAATGGTGTCAGTGCTGCTTTAAAAAAGAGCCAAGGTTTGTTTTGCTCTTGGTTTGCTGGTTTGGGGGGGTTTACTCTTTTTTAGGCACAGGGAAGGGAAAAGTTTTCAAAGTAACTTCTTTAGTAGTTGGCAGGCAGAGGATTATAAAGGTTTTGTCGAGTCCTGTGTAAACTCCCACTTTGTTGCTGTGTGATGAGTTTTCTTTTGTGGGCCAGTCTGAATGGTGACAGCTCTTATGTGGTGTGTTCCATGGTTGCATTTGTTGGTTGAAATACCGGCCTTGTGAGGAAAAGAAATGTCTTTGGTTTAAGGGGTTAGTTTTGTTTGTACAGAGATAGTGGTAACACTTTTAACCTTTTCAATACCTTCCTCAAAACAACCCCCCAGCCTACAGGTAGACTCTCTGCCTGTCATGAAGCACTTTGAATGTGGTAAGAACACAGAAACAGATAATAAATCTGTCAGGCTCTTAGGACACTGTTTTTAATGATAACTATAAATATGTACAATCCTGAATCCCTCATCTTGAAATCCTGAAAGGCTGGAAATGCCCACATTTAAACTCAGAAAATGCATCACTTGTGTAAGTGGAAATACAGTTTTAGTAGCTCTCCAACTGTTCAAATGTAGTTTATTTACATACTGAACTCCACAATCAATTTCATCTATTCATAAATAGGATGCAAAGATCCTGCTGCAGAAATCTCTCTGAGAGTGATGGAACCTGGCTAAAATACAGAAGAAAATTGGAATAATGATTGTTTACTGTGTTTAGCAGCTTAGAGTCAGTCAATCTCATCACTCTGATGATGTGAGCACATACAACTTGTATTTTCACAGAGCAGGCTGAGATTTCTTGTAACACGTTGCATTTTTCCATTCATGCTGTCCTTTGAACTGTGAAATTTCTTTTCTTCATTTGTATTGTGTTTTTACTCTGCTATCTTAATTTTTCATGTCTTCCCCCAAAATCTTGCTGCCTCTTTATTTCCCCTCCAGCTCTTGTCACTCCTCTGTGTCTACTGAGAAGATTTTGCTGTGTACAGGCTCAGAGACTCATGTGAAATGAGTTCCTGACTTTTGCTTCAAGGCAGTGGTCACTTCCCAGCTGGCATGAACAGTGTAAATCAAATAGCTGGGAGCTCTAGGAACAGAGGGAGGGAGCAGGAGCAGCAAAGCTCCATGAGCCTGTGGTTGAGCCCAGGGTGAAGCAGCCAGTGTGTAGGAATGTGGTTTTTTTGTTTTTCCATCTGCTTCAGGAGTTGGAGTGAGCAGCCTCGTGCCTTGCCCTCCAGAGCAAGCAGGCAGTGAAAAAATCCAGCATCCAACCTCCTTGATCTGTAGATGTCATCATGAAGTGCTGGCCCCAACAGGGATATCTCCATGTGGTATTATTTCACAGATTTTGCTGCAGGACATTTCGATGAGAGGGATAATAACTGGTTTGGGCCGGCTGTTTTAATATCTGGTTTTGCTATGGACTGAATGACCAGCTGCAATTTTCTGTAATTACCTGTAGTTTTCCTTGGACTTATGCAAGCTCTTTTCAATTGGCCTGCTTTCTGAAGACTTTTCAGGAAACAAATCTCTTTATGTGCAAGGAGAACAAGAAGTCAGATCTATGAGAAACTGAGAAACAAAAATCCTCCAAACTCTTACAACAAACCAGCAATAACCCAACATTTTGTGTAATGCAAAACACTGCTGCTGCTGGTTTTACTGAATATCATAGAAGGATGTGACAGGCATACATAAAGCAAAATTGCTTATTTTTCAATAGTAGATCTTGTATTTTTCTTGGAGATTGTACTCATCCTCCTCTTACAGATAATTTTTTTTAGACAAATACCTTTGCTGCTTCAGCATGCAATTTCTTCTTCAGTGGGCTCTCCTAACGTGACCTAGCATTTCTTCCTGCAGAAGTTGGTAACGCTATCAAAACTTTCCTCAGTTACTCACTCTCATGAAAAAGTGTTGCTCTGTTTTTTTCTCCCTGCTGTGGGGTTTGTCAGTGATTCATTTCTCTTTGGAAGTCTTATTGGGCTTGATCTCATCCTTAATTTGCTCTGCATTTCTCATAAACTCACAGCCCTGTTGGTTTCAGAAAGGTGCCAGTGTTCATTTCTCATTTGAGTTGGTTGCTGTTTACAAGCCAAGTGCTGACAGATGTGGTTACGAGAGCCTCTCTTCTTTCTTTTTGCAAGGAATGTTGATTTTTTAAAATTATTTTTGGGGTTTTATTATGTTTATGGATATATTGATACCAGGCCTGTTGGTGTGCATAGCAGAGCTTGCACAAGGGACATAAGAACAACACCTCCACGGAGTTCCGAGACTTTCTGAGAAAACTTCCAGCTCCTTGACGAAGGCCCTGACAAAGTTGCTGAATGGTAAAACTCCCACAAGTGGAAACTTGTTGGGAGGAAAGCAGATCCAGGTGGCTATTGTGTAAATGTGGGGAGACTTTGTCTAAAAGGCTGTTAAATGGAAGGAAAATTAGAAGAGGGTAAGTAGGTGTTTTAGCTTGTCCTCAGTTCCAGGCTGTTTGTACACGGAGAGAATTGTCTGTGAGAAATGGGATAAGGAGATAATTTTGCACTTGTGGCTGAATAAATTTAATTAAAGCCATTTATTCCCCTTTCTCCTACAAAGCTTTAGTATCTTTATGTGTCTGTTGGAGGGCTGTTAGAGTAGAAGTATATGATTTATTCCCCCTTCCTCTTTTACTAGAATGAATAAAAATGCCAGATTTCAGATGTGCCCCAAAGCACTGGGGACATGTGAGTGATCATTGATGGGGAAATGCCTTCCACCTGTAACTGTCTGTTGGATAGAGCAGTTTTTCAATTCATTTTGATCAGAGATGTTTGGAAGAAACTTTTCTTATTGCTGCACGTTTTTTAGGATTAGTTGGAGAGATCATACTGTTTGTAGATTTCTTTATTTTTTTTAAGAACTACTCAACTTCATCCCTCAATGAGATTCTTTTCCATCTGGGTGGTTGTAGTTTCATTTTGTGCAAAATATGGGGTTTTACTTTGGCCTATTCAAGGAAGTGTCACCTCATACACAAATACCCACATCAGCGCTAAGGCGAAATATCACTTTACTTTCCAGAATCTTAGAAGATGATACTCCTCCAGCCCCAGTCACAAAAGCTGCAAGGATTTCAGAATTTTTCTTACATCTGTGTTGTCGACAATTATTTTCCTTCCTACAGTATGGAGAATTTGGCTATGAAAAGCCTTCATTCCTAAATGAAATTTTGGTGAATTTTATATCGATCTGATTTTGAGGGAATAAAAGTTTTTAAGTAAATGAAAAAGGCACCAGAAATATTTTCTTTTTATAATAAATTTCTGAATATATTCAAAAGTATCAACAAATTGACTTAACTTTGGCTTCATAAAGTGAACTAATAGTGAGAGAATGTTGACCTTGTTAATTTTTTAAGCATTCTGATAGCAGAGTTTAGTCCATGACATTTAGCAGCAAAGTAGCTTTGACTTTCCTACATGTCTTTTTGGATTGTGGAGTAAACTCCCTGTGGCATTACCTTCAGAGAGCTGTCAATGCCAGGTCACCACACTCTGGTTTGAGTTTATCAATGCAGTTTCACTTTTTGCTCCTGTTTATCTTGCAGGAGGGTGGGAGAAGGAGGAACAGCTCAAGGTGTGCTCAGCACCCACTGGATTGAAAGGAGGAACAGCTCAAGGTATGCTCAGCACCTTCTGGATTAAAAGGAGGAACAGCTCAAGGTATGCTCAGCACCTTCTGGATTAAAAGAAATCCCCCTTAACACTGAGATGAGCACAATTAAAGCACATAACCCTGCCCAGGTTTCCCCTGGTTTGGGGTGAGCTGTGCAGAGTGTGGCTGCCTCTGTGCTGAGCAGCAGCTGTGGCATCCCCTGAGAACCCCAGTTTCAGGTCAAGAGCCCTGCCTCTGTACAGCACACAGGAATTCCAGGGCCTGCCAGCTCACCAGTCCTGGGTGAGCTGAAATCAATATGGGCTCTGGCATTTTGGAGCAATATACTGAATAAGGAGCCATGCATGGCAATCTCTTGTGTTTGGCTATCACTCAAACTATTTGTAACAAGAACCACAGGGAAAACCCCAGCTTCTCAAAGAACATATTCACATATTCTTGGTGGGTTTCAGCATTGCCTTGAAGGCCTGGGTGAAAATTATCTTAAAGGCAGGGGGTAAGAGGGAGGCACACAGAAGCACGATTGTACCCAGCCATCTGAGACAAATGTCTACATGAGTCAGGTATTTATATCGTGATCCTTACATTAGCGAAAAATAAGTGTTTTCTTTCAGGATGGTGTGTACAAGGTATAGCAAGATTAAATCACTGGCTACAATTGCTATTAAAAACTACATACCAGTGCAGCAAGAAAAAGCACTACTGGATTATCTCATTGTTCACATCCCACAGACAAAAGTACTTCTATCTGTTGGTGCTAAAGGTTGGACTCGCTGATCTTGGAGGTCTTCTCCAACCTAAACGTTTCTAAAGTTCTGTGTTAAGAGGGATCATGTAATTAGTTTTATAGAAACAAAGTGAATTTAAACAAAAAATATCTGCTGTTTATCAAATTCTTCCAAAATTGCAATTTTTCCAAATTCTCCTTGTGTTTTGAGGAGGTGCAGAGCCATTAACAGCAATTAGAGATGAGTGCTCTTTCATCTGGTGATCCCACTTGAGCCTTGTACTACCAAACTTGGACACTTGGAGCCGAGATGCAGAATGCAGGTTTCTATAGCTCTGAAAGAGTGTTTTGCTACGATAGTAACTGCTGCAACATACAATTTTTGTTTCTTTTTCTGAGAGTGATTTTAAATCCTTTTTGATTGCTGTATTTCCAGCTGTACTCATGCTCTGCCCTTCACGTAGCTATTCCCCAACACGTGGCTTGCATATCTGATTCAACTGCGAATTTTTGGCAACAAAGGTGTTTTCTTGCATCAGGAGAATGAGTTGTATTCAAACAAGTTCTATTCAGACAAATGGCTTGGCCTCAGAGATAGGTGGTGTGGCTGTAAATTTACATTTCTGGCTAACTGGTGACTTCCCACTGGACATAAAGTGTGGAACTATGGGACAGTGTCTCCATTTGTTTCTCTCCTGAGAAAATGCTTTTCCAGAGTTCACATGCCAGATCAAATCTGAAATGGGCAAGAAATTTTCTTCCAGTCAGTAAAAAGTCACTTGATATTTCAAAACCTTTTCTGGGGATTTGGGGAATAAAACAATTTCGTTTGAATGTACAGATTTTCTTTTGTGAATTATCAGAAGGCAATATGTAGAAGTTGGTATTGTTCTCATTGGAATAGCTCTGTGATTTTTCTTGTGCTAAGACTTCGGCTTCTTTCCAAAAAAGTTTTTCTATTTCTCATATATGGAAATGTTTTAATCTGTTCTTAAATATATATTTTTAAATTATGTTGGTTCACCATCGTGTTTTTCCCTGGAGGTCACATATTTTAGCTCTTCTCAGTAAATTATATCTGTATAGACATTCAGATCATGCTTTCTAGTGTTTGTCATTGCATGGGAAAATATGGGGTGCATAAGTTGAGATAACTGAGAAAATGTACCACAGCTTTGATTTTGAAAAGTGAAGAATTAATTGCTTCACTTCTCTTGTGAAACTTCTCAGTTTTGTGGTGTAAATGCTTTCCCTAAGTTATTCATACTGCTTTGAGAAGAAGGATCAATTAAGGACTTGAAAGACTGGGACTTCAGTGGCAGAAGCATCTTCCATCAGCAAAAATAAACTGGTAATAAGATAATCAATGTGACAACCAAATGCAATCAGTTGAAAAAGGAATTATTCGTAAAATCTAACCTTAAGTCAAATAATTTCTATTCAGGTTCATGAATAGCTTAAAAAATACAGAAGGACTTTGTGATATTTGAGTTATTTCAGTTGTGAAAGTGAGATGAGTGAGTTCTTAATGAGTTCTTTAGGAGAGAGAATTTTTTTTAATGATAATGCAAATATCAATGGTTTGAAAGGAAGCAAAAATGTATTGCTCACATCATGCTCTTTCTCTGTGTATCTTTGTGGGGTTAGATTTCTCACTATTTTCTCTGTTTAGTATTTCCAAATAATAAGTGTTTTTCACAAATTGCTGTAATGCCATCAGAACTATATATTCTGTATCGGTCTTATTGGAATAATAGAAAATGGGAATAACATAAAATAGTATATATATGTTTTGAAAGTGGCTTGAAACGAAGTTCCCCCTTTCATCATGCTCAGCAAACATCAGAATGGTTTTTCCCAGCAGTCTTGAACATGAGGCTACAAAATAATGAATTCTCTTAGGCATTTACTGTTGATAATCTTCAATACAGCTATATCAGGAAAATAAAACCTTTCCTATTAGGTTTGGCAGAATGGCAGAAAATAACCTAAAGAGTTCAGCTGAAGTGTATTTAAATATAGGTTAATTTTCCGGGGAAAAAAAAATACACTTTGGTCAGGCTGGAAAATTAAAGGCAATGTGCGTGCTTGGTGCATCTTTTGGGGTTTGTTTGGCGTTTTTTTCTCTCATTCATCACAGCCTCTGGATCTGAGCATTAGTTATGTTTATCCTTTAATCCTACTGTCTAGGTTTGCTTATGTAAGATTTATTATATAGCCAGGGTGGGTAGTTAAATGAAAAACCAAACCTGACCCTCAGTCAGTGCAAGAATACCTACAGATTACTTTGCTTTACACAGTAAAATTTGTTCTCAATCCATTATGTAAGAGCTGGGCTCCACATTTCCTGAGCCACCAAAGAGACTAAAATTCCTGCCAGTTGCATCTGTCTTTTTGCACTTCATCCTCCAGAACAAGGAGAAAAGGAAGCTGGATACATTCTCTGCAAGTATTTCCTTGAGACAGAAATTCACTTAATGGCCATGTTTCATTGTGCAGTTAAGTAAACTCTATCATAATTGAATGTACTTTCTGCTGGCTGTGTACAAACCTTACCCAGCAGGAGTTTCTTTGATTCCTGGTAAACTTTAAAGAAAATAATTGATAGACACCAGTAGCACAGCTCTTGGGTGAACGAATTTTAAAAATCACCACATTGGGAGTGCTCCCACATTTTTTGGACACAAACCCACTTTCAATATATATAAATACATTCAATCCCTAATATAATTTATTTTAAAATAGTGGTTGGTGTTGCAGCTTGTTCTGCTGGAGCACTGTAGTTGGAGGATGGCTTCCTGGTGCTTTCCATTGTTTTTTCCCTTTATTTGATGAATGTGCTGAAGCAGACTGGAAGTAACAAGATTCCCTAGTTGTCTGGACAGTGACTGAATTAATAGCTGTGGAAATCACAGATGTTTTCACTCCCTGCATGTTGTATTCTGTACTCCTAGGACAAGCATAGAAAATCTGCAGTGGGCTTGTCCTGATGTGCTGCTGGGAATTGCAGATTAAACTCACCCTGGTTTAAAAGACCTACATGAGGTTTATTAATCTTTAAAATCCCACTTAAACCCTGTTTTAATGTCTAAAGTAGGATTTAAATGATGTCTAGTGCAGGCCCTTTTTAAAAAGGGGAAAGAAGTGACCCTGCAGGTTTCTAGAAACGAAATATTTTGCAGTTTCATCAAGCCATATATAACAGGATTCCAGGGCCATCGATGGACTGACCTTTTGTGAAATCCAAACTGCATATTTTATGAGGAAATACATAATTTCTGCCTCAACAAAAAGCCTAAAGGAATTCCAATGATTAAATGACTAATCTTAGGCTCTTAAACAAAGCTTATTGCCAGCTCCAAATATCCCTGTGGCTCCTCGCATATTTATTTAATTTTAAAATATTTCAGCTTGGTTTAAAATAATGTTTTGGGGGATTTCTTGTTTCTGGGAGTTTTTTTATTGCTGCATGTGAAACACCTCTGCAAGCAAAAGACAAAGTACATGGATTCTAGCATTTCTCCTGTGTTTTTTTTTTTTTTTTAAGCTGTGAGAAGAAACTTGAGTAAAAAACTGAGGAATTCTCCTTTTCCCCAGCTCATCTCTTTCATGCCTTTATCATTGCATATTTATATAGTTCATGGAAAATCTCGGTGGAAATGTCATTTTTTCAGTTGTGGCACCTTTAGCTGGGGTACAAAGAGGCTAAAAATTCCAGAGGACACTGTAAATCTGAGAGCAAACAGCAGCTCTGCAGCAGTTCTAGGCTGTGGGATTGGCTGCACGGGGGAGATTTAACCAAAGCTCGTGCTGAAAATCCATTTTCACTGCAGTGCTGGGCTGCTCTGTGGGGTGGTGTGGGTGTGTGGTCCTGTGGTCAGGACAGGAGGGGACAGGCACAGCTCTGACTCTGCTCCAGCCCTGCCAATGGCTCTGGGCAAACCACAAACCCAAATGCTGCCTGCAGAAAGGGCCAGTGACCTTACTGAGCACACACTTGGTGTGCCTGAGGTTCTCAGAGATGCTATGGAAATTTTCAAAATACACTTAATTATGTATGTAATGCAGGCTATAAGATTTTTCTGATATCCCAGCACAGCTATGCAGTGAACCACGCTGAATTTTACTTGCTGTGTCAAGAGCAGGTAGTCTTGGCTTTCAAAAGCCAGAGCAGTGTTGGATTTGCAGTTTTGAGAAATTAAACACTAAGTCCTCCATCTTTACAGTGTATTGTTACTATTACAAAAAACATTTGGGTTAATATTGAGTATTTTTTGTCAGCTCATGGTTCATTACAAAGTAGGTCTAATTAACTGCTGTCACACTCTTTAAGGTGTGGATGAGTGTAGGTTTAATTAATTTCCCCCCACAGGCAAAATATTTTTTACCTAATTATGTGTAATTTTCTACTTTTTTTGCCCATCACCTCGTACTAACAGACAAATCAGGACATATGTTTGTCAGATGCAGCATGAACTGACAGAAGAACAACAAATCAGTGGGTGGGGAGGTGTGGAAAATGGTTTTTTGAGGCTTTTTAGGCAGATAGATTTGAATTCCACCTGAAACAATTCCTTGAGGCATAATTTAAGGAGGGGGGTTTTAACACAATGTAACAGGCCTGCTAGGAAAACTAGAGTTGGAGGGGTCTCCAAAATAAAAATGAAGTAGGGTAGGATTTTTTATCTCCATGAACTATTCTGCTGAGATGGAAAAATACACATTTAATCAAATGGTCACTAAGGTGTTATTTTGGTCAAGGCATAGAATAAGAAGATGAAGTAATTACCTCTGCAGAGAGTGATTAAAATTATTTGTTACTTGCTAAATGCAAAATTTTTTGTGTGTATGTGGGGAAATGTTGCTGGTAGATATTATTAAAGCAGGACAGTAAAACAGGTGTTCCCCACGGCTGCCTTTGTTTGCTAATTAGTCAGAAAAGTGTGATTGTCTCACAAAATTGGGCTGTAAATCATTAAAGTTTCAGATTCCCAGGAAGCCCGTGCTCTAAACATGGGCTGTCATTTGCAGTGCCTCTGTTTGTGCCTTGTGCAGCAATCGAAAGCAATTTGGATTTGGAAGGGTTGCTCTGCATTCCCTCCCTGACAAGGGGAAACAACAGCTCCAATTAGGGCTCAAGCCACCGTGGGAGGTTCATTGGGAGTGCATTATTGGGAGTGAGCACAGGATAAATTGTCCTGCCTCTGCCTCCAGGAGCCTGAAACTGGAAATGGACTGACAGAGCACGGGCAAGACAGCAAAGTGCTGCAGACAGGGGGTTGATACGAAAGGCAGGTGTGTTTGCAAGAAAAAGATTGTTTTATTTTCCGTTTTGTTATGATTTCTCAAGGGCAGCCATTCTGTTGACACTCATGGGTTCCAGAGCAGGATGAGAAGAGGAAAATGAGAATGGGGATGTCAGGAAACACAGATTTTGGGAGGGGTAAGCATTTAATGAGATCTGGTGGCACTGATGTCCTCACCTGGACAACAGAGTCCTTTGCATTGCATGGTTAGACCAACACCAGCTATACAAAAGATCTGACAGCAGCATTGGGGTAAGAAGGAGATCTTTGATTATCCAGCAGATACTAATAATTTGAAATCCAAACTGATAATTGGAAACCCGCTTGACATTTTCTGGGAAAATATAGGGGTGGCATGGATAGCAGAGCTGCCCTCAATACCAGGGAAGGTTTTTTATTCCATCTTGCATCCTTATCAAGCACCCTCTCATTTGTTACATGGACTTGCTGAGATGATTCTGAAATGCACATCTTGGTTGGCTGGCAAAGCACGCTCAAGAATTTGCTGTCAGTGATCCTTTGCCAAATGGGAAAGTTGTTTTAATGGCATTTCTGCAGGATTTCCCTTTTGGTTCTTGCACAATTCCATGATTTCCTTGATGATGGGGTGGTAACATAGGAAGAATGCTAATTAATTGACAGGTGACACTGTGCTACAAGCAATTGGAAAAACAGGAACAGCTTGGAAAATCGTGTAGTAAAATAACATTGAGAAAAAGAAAACAAAATTATTAAGTAAAAGTGTGCGATTATGACCTTAGGAACAGTTAGAAGGTTATGTTGAAGAAAAAAATGCATTAAGAATTGCTAGGGCTTCTGGTGGATTGTGCTGCAAATAGTGCTTAATGTATTTTTTGTAAAAATTACAAACAGGGGTGTTTAAGTAGATGTCTCATTTGTAGCAGATGTAATCGCCTCCTCCATTAAGTGCTCTTACAGTTTCATCTGAGCTACTGTTTCCTGATGTTAGCCTCAAGTAGCTGAGACAAGAAGAGGGTAAATGTGGGGAAAGGTTTTTGTCAATGCTAAGAGCAGTGTGGTGCTGGAATGATCGCCAGGTTGTGGAGCTCCCACTGGAGATCCCCAGAACCTGTTAGATCTTCCCTAGCCGGATGTGAGCTGACTGCACCTGAAAAGAAAGGGTGGAGGCAGCCCAATGGAAAATTTGAACCTGCTCCATCCCTGTCTTCTGTGATTCTGGATATCATTCATACACAGGCATGAAAACCCTGCTGTGGAAGTTATCTTTTTATCCAATGTGTGTGTTTGGCCTGTTGATTTGTGATTTCAGCAGGGTGTAAGGTGGGAATCCTGTCTGCATTGCCAAAAGGCACTGATATTTTGACACTTCCATTCACTAACATTGCCTGAGAACATTTTTGAGGAATGAAAGGCCTCCACACCTTGGATTGCATACATATTTACTGACTCTGCATGGTGCAAGCTGGGTGTATTTAGTTCATGGCTCACCGTGGTACTCAAAGTTCTTTTATAGATTTTGTGATGCATAACAACTTGCTAAGGGGAATCCACCAACAATCTCATTTTTTCTGGGGTGTGATGTTTGTTTGGAGAAAGTTGGAAGTAAAACAAAATCAGGTCTAAAGTTGGGATTTCCTTAACATAATGAAATATATTCCAGATAACTAAGATTTGCTACATTCTGAAGAGGGTGTGATTCTGTATTTAATTCCTGTGGGAAGGGAAAGGAAATTTTCTTATAATTTTTGCTCAATCTCATGTGTAAATTTTCAGGTATTTCAGAAGAGCAGTGCTGAAGTTGCATCAGGGGAGGTTTAGGTTGGATATCAGGGAAAGGTTCTTCACCTAGAGGGTGGAACAGGATCCCCAAGGCAGTGGTCACAGCACCAAGCCTGACAGAGCTCAAAAGAGGTTTGGACAGTGTTGTCAGGCACATGGTGTGACTCTTGTGCTGTCCTGTGCAGGGCCAAGGGTTGGACTTTGATGATCCTTGGGGATCCCTTCCAACTCAGAACATTCTGTGACTGAAGGTCTCTTCCAGCATTGACGATTCTGTGGAATACCATCAAATAAACTGTAGCTTTAAACTGTAATTTCATGCCTCCTGAATAATCCTGGGGAAAATATATTTCAAAGAGCTGATTAAACAGTGAGGAGCTTCTGAGATGTTTTCACATCGTATCCCTAATATCAGCCAAGAAACTCAAGCAGGTATCCTTGTAAAGAAAGAATACAAGGAAGGCCAAGATGTGAAAAACTGGCTGGATGGTAGCTGACCTGTCAGGGCTGTCTCTAGAGCTCTGTCTTGTGCCAGGGAAGGGTAACTGCTGAGAAACTGTGTTTAACAAGAAGCCAAAACCTTTTCCCTAGCTCTGCATCAGGTTTTTAGGTGGAGTTGCACAAACTCGTTTGTCATTGTGTCCCTACTGCATTCTCCCAACCTTCTCCATAATCCAGGCCACGAATTATAGATTATTTTATAGCCATTGTTTCAAAGGACTCCTTATCCCCTAATAATTACCTGCAGACATGCTGATACATATTAAGTTCCAAAAACAAAAGAAAAAGAACAGCACACGGATGTGACCTGAAGAAAGCAGACCTTTGGACTTCTTTCATTCAGGTTACATGAGGTAATACTTTGCTGCATTATGTCAATTGTTAGGAAGCTTGGGATGACACCATTTCCTAGGGTTTAAATGATTAATTAGAAGCCTGGGTTGAGATGTAAAATTAAATACTTGTACCAGTACAATCAGCTTTACCTTTTTGCGCACTGGAACTGTAACGAGGTGCTTTGTAAGGCCAGACACTTCCTCTACCAAAAGTGGAAATTCAGCTGGTATGCAGCGCTTTGGCAAGAGATTAAACAAAATCTAATTGCTTAAGTTATATTTGCAAAATAATTCTAAACCACAGGACTGTTTCCCTTTTCATTTTCGCTACAAAATTTAAAGCTCTTTTGAGTGGGTTTTTTGTTCGTCTTATCCCTTTACTTTTATAATATCTGATACATATTTAAAATGTCAAATTTCATCATCTTTATCTCCATTGAGGTGGCCTTGATTGCCAGTATGGCAAAGCCAAAGGAAAGCAAACTGGAAAAATTAATGAAGAAATTTCTTATATTTTATTGAGGCTTATGTTTTCTCTGGTTAATTTCTAATGGGAAAAACCCAATGGGAGCTGATAGTCATGGGATTTGCATTTTTGTTTCTTTTAATTTTTTTAAAAATCAGAATAAAATAATATTTTTGTTAGTATATTTTAATTATATTTCATTATATTTTAATTTTTATTACATTTTATTATATTTTTTATTATATTTTAATTTTAACAGAAAAACCTTCTAGATAAAGCAATGTAAAATTCAAAGCAAGTATTTTATTAATCTTTTTTTTAAAAGGTTGGGGTTTTTTTAATGTACACAATGTGATGGTGCACAATGTCAGGGGTTTTAGAGGTGGCTTATCCAAGCAAAACTTTGGACAAGTTTTCCAGGACAAAAAACAGGGCTCTTTTTCCCTGCCCGGTGTTTTAATTGATGGAGGCAGACAGGTATTCTTGTCGTGCTGAGGAAGGGCAGCATGATAAAAATAAAATCCACCACCATTCAGTCTCTTCCCAACATCCCCCCAGCAGTAAAGGAACCTAGCCAAAGGGTTTTTTACGATTACTACCTTTTTTCAATGCTAAAATCTACCTTGAGATTCCACGCAAGTCTCATTCAGATGCGGTATTAAACCACACTAGAATGTCTGTTCCAGTTTAAACAACCACAGAGGTAGCACACCAGAAGGTCTGCACTACAGAAATGGTGATTTTTTTGAACAAGTAGTAGTTAATTTAGATGAGTAGTTTTCACCAAACTGCCCCAGAGAAATTATCACTAGCAATTAAATGTATTTCATGCTAACAAATACATTTTCAAATATCAAAATGTTGCTTAACTATCAGTTATGCTTCGTTTAGTGGTTCTTGATGAATTCATCAGCTAAATTAAGCTTCATTAACTGATCCTTGCAGTATCATTCAGAAATGTTATAATTATTTCTCTTTTATAGAGGGAAACCAGGGTAGACAATTCAGGTGGTTTGCTGATGGCCATGTTCAGAATTCACTCTATAAACAAAACTGAAGGTTAGGTTCCCACGGCTTCTCCTCTGATATTAAAACCACTAGCCCTGATTTGATACCTATTTAAAAAAAAACCAACAAAACAACAAAGAAAACCATCACCACCAAGAGACATCAACAAACAGAGAGAACCCAAACACATGCCACAGAAAAACCCCAATCAAACCAACCAACCTTCAATCTTGCTTTACAAAATCATCAGTTTCTGTACTGGCTACTCTAACCATATCTGAAAATTATTCCAGTTAGATGTATTTTAGAAAAGTCTTTGAAACCCAATAGAAATTAAACCAATAAACTTTTGGTTTTCAGACCTATTTTTGTTGGTTCATGGTTTCCCCATTTGTTGACCCTATAGTGTTAGGCATGTTTTACATCTGGTTTTCAGGCTGGAAATGTAACACCTTTTCTGTCAGGAATATTTTTGTAAAGCATGCATTTTAACCTTTCCCAAGTCATCACAGGAGTGAATCCAACTTATTTCCAGACTTTAAAAATCCCTGTGGCTGTATAAAAACGCCCACCACAGAACCCACCTCCACTTCGGTGGAATGATCCGCAGAACTGATCATATAAAAAGAGCTGAGAAACAGCATCCTAAATTTGATTTCCCCTGCCACCCCTTTAAGATTTCCATCTTGCTGTAAAAAGACAACAGGACTGGACTTGTGCAGGCAGGCTGATGTCTTTGAGTGGCGCAGAGAAGCGCGGGGAGAAAAAGAAAGATGAACAGAATTCCTCTGGCTCTTGCGTAAGCACATTGGACCCGCGGGTTTGTGCTTCCCCCAGTCCCTGGGCAAGCTGGGCCAGAGGAGCAGGGCTGGACTGCTCCCCCTGCTCAGCCAGCATTGCCTTCTGTGCCTGACTCTCTCTTCCACACGAGGAAATCTGCTCCTTGCTGAGGCCCTACTTAAAAGTAGAATTTAAGCCACAAATCGAGACTGATTCTGTCCTTATTTAGTGACTAATATTGCTGTTTGCTAGAGCAGGGGGAGGAGCAGGAGCAGCCTTTCAAAGCCGAGTCATCTGACACCAAACTCAAATAAAAGTGTATAGTGATGCCTTAAATTTTAGCTTTCACATATTTCAGATTCTGTGCTGCCTAGGGGTGCAGTTCTGAGCCTCATATTAGATGCTGGCGCTCTCTTCATGTTAGACCCTCTCTTCACAGAGCAGGTAGACTAAACAAATCCTTTTCCTGGTGAAGACCAAGGACAACTTTCAGCCCCAAAAGCACAAATAACAGTGGACTGAGAGGGAAGAACAAGAAGGAACAAGAACCTCACAGCCTGAAGCTGTAATTGGACAATTAAACCCCAATATACAAATGGCCCAAAACTTATAAAAGTGTAAGACCTCATGACCAGCCAGCCATTTTTGTGACCATTTTGGGTCCACCTTGGGTGTAGCCCTGGCCAGGCTCTTGTCCTGCCCAAGGTGTACCCTAAAGGCTTTTCAATAAATACCTACTTTATTCTCTAGCTCTGTCCAGTCTCTGTTTCTGGTCAGCCTTCCCAAGGCATCAGTTTGAATCAGACTTAATCTCATCTCGTTGTACCTTGGAGGACACCACAACTGCAAGTTGTTGGTGGTTTCATTGCAGCTGCTCAGGTGGATTATGTGAAGCTGCTGTGGGTACAGAGAACCAGTACTCAGCACATGTAGCAAATCATTATGCATACAATTCATATTTTATAAGACAGATATTGAATGCTGCAGAGAGAATAATAACCCTTTCTTCTCCTGATTTTACTGTTCTTAGAGCCCTGGGGTTTGATACTTTACAGTGTTGACATCTCTGGATTTCGACACTGCTCTTCTTATCAGGATGTTTTGTTTCAACACCGATGAGGGCAAAATATCTGGAAAAGTCTGTCACTTTGTAAAAAGCCATCTGAAAGAGAACTAAATATTTAAAGGCTTTGTAGGTAGATTGGTGAAACACAGCTGCTATGGTTCTAGTAGAGGTTCTTCTCACTCCATCATATCTTTGTCAGTGCTTGTTTCCAATGAAGGGAAGAACTTAGGTACCACATAAATTACTAATGTCCTTTCATGTGGAGTTATAGCAGAGGTAGTGATTACATATTAATATGGTTCCCTTAAACCTTCTTAAAAGGCACTTAGCAGACCTCAGGTCTGGCTTGTATAGCTAAGCACAAAAAATGAGAATACCAAAGATCTGAAGTGTTTCCTCACACCTGATATCATGACTAGTGACATTCTAATTGTTACTGCAGCCAAGATGGATGCAGCATTCCTAATTGAAAGCAGCTACATGCTTGTGGACACAAGTGGCAAGGTTTACATTTCCTTAAGTGTTCTGGAACAGTGTTTTATGTGTTAGGAGTCATGGTGTGCTCTTAGAAAGTCTGCATACTTCAGCAACAGAGCTGTCTGGACCAAGGCAGGAGTATTGAACACCCATAAGGGACATCAGTGTTCTGGGAAAAAAAAAAAAAAAAAGAAATAGCAAAGTGCACTTGTTCAACCCCACTGCTGCTTTAGTTGTCTGATATTCTGAAGCAGCCTGAAGAATTACAGGTTACTAATTGTCTATATTTTTGTTCACTATGTTTCCACAGCGTCTGACATTTAATCTTCAAAGGCTGTTGGATGTCAGGTGCTCTGGCGTTAGCTGAAATCACACTGCTTTCATCTCCTGTTACTTCCACCGTATACAGGGATCCCTCTTGCTTGGCAGCATGGTTGGAATGCTTTCAACTAGAAGCTGTGGAAGATGTTTCCAAAGCTTCAAAAAGAGGGTGCTTTGCCTCCAAGGAACAAAATTGTTTGCTGCCTTTCCTTGTTATCAGAAACATTAGAAGGCTAAAATGATGTTTCCTTCACATCCTTACCCGAGCCAGTGATGTACCCAGTCAATGATCTTGAGCTGAATTGCTCCAAATAAATCAGCTGCTGTAGGACTGGGGACAAAACTTTGCAGAGGTCCCAGTTTCTTTCCATTCTCTTTCTACTTTAGAAGGAATTAAGCAGTTGGTGTTTTCCATCTGACTGAAACTAGGCTTTTACGCATGCTTTTACTGTGCAGTTTTGACTTAATGAAAAAGGAATAAATTATCGTTGTCATGATTCTGGTTTCTGCTGTTAAAGCCAGGCTTGCAGTATCAAACCGAATCAAAACAACTTCTTTTAAGCAGCTGCTTGAAAATCCAGATTATGAAGTGGTATGTGGTATTAAGTGTCTCAGAAACACCTGAAGATATTGCAAGAGTTGATTCAGATGCCTTTAAATCTGACAAGTTGAATTTGCTCTGTTGAAGACCTTGAAGAAGAGCTGTCAGTCCTTTAAGTCTAGCTGGATTGACTTGGAAGGCTGCGAAGATCACTCTTAAAAGGCAAATAAGTAAAAAGATGTTGTGGTTGAACTCTAGTGATGAATTGCTTCAACAGATCTAGTTACAAATGTAGGTTCCTTCTATCTGCATAATTTTTGAAGACTGGAGCTCTCAGCAGTTGGAGCTTAAAAGCAAACCCCATATTTTTCTTCTGCATGGCTGAGGGCAATTTTTTAAACGGTTTATGTATTACGGCCGAGCTGTATTTCTTAATTATTTGAGAATAAATTTGGAGGATGCCACTTGCAGAGGAAGTGTAACTTACCCAGTCATCATTGCACGTTTATGGACAGGAACCCTTTCAATGCCTTGATCACTACAGAGCACTTAGGATGAGGCCATAAATGATGCTTGCCCAAAGTTTACTTTTGCTTGAATGTTTATAGAAAGGAGTGAGCTGAAGGGGGATTGTCAGGCACTCTATTGATCTCAAAGTCTGCAGAAGCAGGAGTGCGGCAGGAGAGCAGGAGGGCTTTGCAGCTGGCTCACAGTGGGGCGCTGCTCTGGGTTGTTATTTCAGCTCCTTAGGTGGCCACTTACAGAATAATGTCACTGGCCTTCTGCCCCCGGGGCTTTGTCCCCTCCTTACTCGGCTTTTAGGGCAACAAAAGGCAAAGGAAGGCGTGAAAGCTCCTCGGTGTGTCCCTAATGACCTGATGGAGCTTTCCTGCTTTCACTTTTGTGCCTGGGCTCTCTTAGGAAACCCTGGCTGGCCACCCTGGAAGGAGTCTCAGCAGCCAGAGTGTCGCAGTGAGGGTGGCTGCCACAAACCTTTAGGTCCCCTGACTTCAGGGCAGAGGATGGCAAGAAAATAATTAGGAGCAGGAACGACGGTTGGCGCTAGAAAAAGAACACTTTGATAACAGATAAAAGAAAATAGAGACGGTGCCCCAAAACTGTACACAGTACCCAGCCAAACTCTGGGGGTGGCTAACCAGCCAAAGACCCAGAACTGAGGAAAACATGATAATTTATAGGGTAGATCTGAGGGTAAGGGTCCAATCAGAAACTCAGACTGGGATCATAACCATATTTGTACAACATAACATAGAAGCATAACCTTATATGGAACAGCTTCATTAACATGCAAACTCCCATGAACATTCACTACTCGCCACGACTACAAGGGGTTTCCTATGGCCTTAGGTTTAGTGTTGGCCAACTCCCATGCCAGAGGATGGAGAGGTAAAAGCAGGAATGTCAGCCTGGAAAAACTGATTGCTCTCATGTCTGCTGACGGGCGTGTGCACACAAGAGCGTTGGACCCTACCTGTTGCAAGCCAGGCTCTGGCATCGTTGAATCCCTTTAATTAACTTTGAGCGTCAAAAATACTGTCAAAGAATAAAATAGAATCTTAAATAAAACGAATAATGAAAATGCTGCTATGAATCAGATTAATTTTGCATATTTGGGATGCAGTGTGTTTGTTTATTATTTGCCCTCCTAGTGCTGGCAGTGTTTTTCATAAGTTTCTAATGAAGGCAGAAAAAACTTGGTTTTTGTAAAATATCTTTCAAAAGCTGTAAAATATCTCAAAAGCAAGGCACTTTGGGTCCTTGGTCTGGGAGGTGGGAGCAGGAAAAGGAAAACACTTGTCTCATTGTCTTAACTGAATAAAGGAAAAAAATAATGAATGAGCATGGGAAATAGAGGAGTTTTTTCAGGATTTTAATTTTAATAAACCCATGCTAGTGGTATTAGAAAATATAATTATACAGCTAATATTCTGGTTTGATTTTATTCACAGAATATTATGTTCAGAGTGAGAAGACTTGGAATAAAATTTTCATCGCCATGCTTGCTTCTGTGTTTTGGAAAAAAAATTGCCATTAATTTTAGGGAAGAGTTACCAACTTTGATTTGTTCTTTCTCACATAAAAATAAATGTAGTGATTGTTCTGTGGAAAATATGTCTCTGGCCAGATGCTGTGTTTCCAGTTCAAGATTTTGGAGGCAGTCTTGCCTGCATAAGGACTGTAGAATTTTGATTGGTGTTTAAAGCATGGCTGTATATATATAAATTATCCTGCTTGCATGCGAAGCTTATGATTGATTTGTTGTCTTTGCTCCAAGTAGTTCATCTGTTTAAATATCTTTCCAGAAATGGAGCTCTTTGATATTTAATATATTATTCATTATACTTCTCCAAGAGCAAATATTTCATTTACATAACGCACACAAAAACATAGAAAATAGGTGGTGATTCTTCTGATCAAGTGTTTTGAGTTAATTCTAGTGAAGATAAAATCATAACGACATAATTCTGGAGTGTTTTAAAATAAGATAGGAAAACCAGACCCTGGCCTTAATTTTAAATATAAATAAACATGAACACTAATTATGGAGTGTCTATGAAAATTCCATCTCTTTATATCAAGAAGTCTTCTCTGTCCACAGCAGTCCCATTATCCACCTAGTTGAATCAAGTTAAGTACTGAAATTGTTATGCTGTGAGTTTTATCTGATTAGGACCTGATGCATGACCTCTGACACCACTTCAGATAATTTAAAAATTATAATAGAGAAAACACGACGTGACCAGAAAAACTTTGTAAATTAGACAATCCTTGTCTTTCAGTCAGACATCCTAAGGGATGAGTCAATTCTCAAATAGTTCACTTGTTCCTTTCAGTTTTGGCTATTACTGCAGTTTCAAGTCTGGTCTTTTTAGTAGCGTCAATATTGTATAACTTGGATTGTTGTTCACTGCCTGAGTGCAAAATAGCATCCAGAAGGATCAGGAGACACTGGCACAGCAGCTATGGCAACCCAGCAAACAAAAGTGCCTGCATTCCTTGTTTCTGCTGTAGAGAAAGGTGCAGAGCTTGTTGTCTGTGTGGTGTTCACTGCAGGAGGAGTGTCTGATCCTGGATATCCCAAAAGCAATCTCCTCGAGTGGGTTGTTGGTTCATCACCACCGTGGCATTCATGATCTGTTAGAGCGATAAAAGCTCAACCCTGCCCCACTCCCACGTGCTGCCTGCAGAGTGTTTTGCTTTGCAGATCCTCAGATATTGTGAGAAGATGCATCTGGGGGAGGGCTCACCAAAGGAAACCCAGCTTGGGCATTTTTTGATTCTCAGCTGGGTCTCAGGCAGCTGCTGTCTTTGCAGGAGGCAAGAAGGGTCTGTCCCTTCTGGGGCAGCTGTGGCCAGGGCAGCCTGAGGTGCTGGGCAAAGAGTGATCCTGGGCACCTCTCTGTGCCACTCTTCCAGTAACAAAAAGGAGAGGAAGGATCTGGCACTGGCAGAATCTGCTGGGATGTGCTGAGGAGAGCTGAGAACAATTGATGCTGTTTTTGCTGCAGTTCTGCCCCCACAAGCAAGCACAGGCAATGGTGGTGAGACTGGCTTCACAGGTTAACAATGTTGGACAAAGGCAGGTTTCAAGTAGAAACACTATTTAAAAATACAGATCTGGGGTTTTTTCCCGTTATAAAATTCTGCTCCTAAGTTAATTCTCCTAGCTCTTCCTCAGTGACAGGGCTGCAGGCCCTGGCCTTCTGCAGAACCATAGGTGGGACATTGCACAGTTGCTGTTTGCAGTGTTACCAAGAGAACACTCTCAGATGTGGAAGACTGAAAAGAGCTGCATGAAATGTTATCAGTTCATCATCATTCTGTCATTCAAAATTACTGGGCTTGACACTGGTCTCTTCCACAGCCTACACTAGGAAAGATGAATCCTGTAAGACCTGTTTCCTTTATCTTAGCATTAGTTCACAATTTTTGCCTGGTTTTGAAGCATTTGTAGCAGAGATTTTCTTTCCTATCTCTTCCACCCGCTGCTGCTAAGTGATGAGGGCTAATGACAGTAATCTTTTGTTACAATGGGCAGAATTTCTGTGCCAGTTCACTGCTGATCTGCGTGCAAAGATGTGCCACAACTTCCCTTCAGCACTTGGTTGCCTAAATTACACCATGTGAAACCCACAGAGTCGAAGAGAATGTGCCATTCTGCTAGAGAAGTGTTGACTGGAGTCTGGAGTATGCCTTTAGACTAATATTTGCTAGTGGATGATCAGCTGTGACAATGAAGTGGCCTTCCTGAGGTGGCCAGCAAGTACTTCATACCTTCATACTGCTGTTTATTAAATGCTCACTGCTCTACAACAAACATGACATTCATTCTCTTGGGTTAGTCCTGGTTCTCCTGACAGTGGAGGGCTTTCACTCCTCTCTGAGTGGCCATCCCTTCTCTGCAGCTGCTAAAAAATGGGGCACCAACTGCAGGAAATTATCTATAGACTCAGTCACCACAACTCCACCAATTTTAGCAAATATTGCAATTAAAATGCCATTCAGTGTGCTAATGAACTCCTAACCTGCTAGTGAAGTTGCTGCAAACACCATTCTTATCTTGAGCATCTCTTACATGCATTAAAGAGGGTTCTTTAATGTGTAAAAATGATGTATAAATTATACAGTCAATGTTGTGTCCATAATTCAAAATTTCCTGTTTCACGCTGAGCTTTTGTTGCATCTTTGTGTTCATGTGTGCCATTTAATGCTTTATTGAGCAATATTAAAATGCCAGGACCATCCAACAATACAAACCATTCAGCAGAGGCAGCCAGAGCCTGGTCACGTTTCACTGAAACCAAACATTTCCCAGCTTGTTTGTTAGCAGTTGTTTGTGGTGATTTCAACTTCTGTATTGCACCTATTGCTATTTGTATTTGAGTCATATACAAGAGAACACCAAAGTTAGCAAATATGGCTGAAAAATTTCAGGCCAGAGTGGAAAAGACCGTTTGCATTCTCTCATTTTCTGTTCTTGAGGTGTTTCTTGGTGTTCTTGCTTATTGGCCTTTTCTGTGTTCCTCCAGATTCACAGGCTTTGTTTCACACAGAATCAGTAAGAATAAAATATCAAAACCAGCCACTATTTCTACTTTTGTCACTATTTCTCAGGGGCTGATCAATAAACAAATGAAAGCTGACCAATCTTTACAGTTGTTGACATCCAAAGAACATTTATACTTAAGGAAAACATCCATCCTTGCAGGGCTTGACCAAAATGCTCGGGACCAGTCTGTGAAAACATCTCACAACAACTGAAATGAGTGAATTGATTTCCTGCTTCATTTCACACAGCCATGAGCCTCATAACATCCCTGACTGTGACATCTCCGTTGCTGTTTCCATTTAACCTCAGCCCAGGGTTTGTCACAACGGAGCAGCTGGAGCAGACTCCATCTACGTGATCCCTGCCACCATCGAGGCCACCAGTGCCACGTTCCTTGCCTTGATGCAAAGTGCATCCTTTGTAATAATTGCAATAATCAGGGCAGCAGAAGAACAATGCACATACTGTGGCCTGACAAAGACCTCTTTCATCAGACTGTAATATTGTGCATTTCACTGTGCTGAAAGGGTTAAAAGGAGCTGTTCTCTGCTGTAAAAACAATTTCTTGCTCAAAAATTATCAGAAATTTCTTTAAAGAAATTCTTAAAAAAACCCCACCCCTTAACGCTTTGCTGAGCTGGGGTTCTTTTTGTGTTTTGTATTTCAAATGGAATATTTTTGTCAGAATTGGCAAAATTAGCAGAATTAATGTTTCAGAATTTGCAGTTGTGTCCTGCATATAACAGGACTTTGATTTGTTTTGCACGTTACTTGGCATTCTCTTTTATTCATCCCTTCTGTTTTTTCCCTGTTTCTTTCATTACAGTTACAGCCATTTGTCACCTGTTTATTTCCAGAATCTGCAGAAATTCCAGGCCAAAATGTTATCAATCACTTTTTTTCCTAACATCAGTGTACAAGAAGTCATTCCAATATACCCATTTTTTCTTACACTCAAGGTGAAAAGCGGACTTTTGCTGTCTGCTGGATGCTGCAGCATCACAGTTCTGAGCAGCACTGAATGAAATCATCTTGGGACATTTTAGGAGTCTTGGCCTGAAATCTGGGCTTGCTCTTGGAGAAGTTTTTCCTGGATTTCCTGGATTCTGACCAGCATTTCTTTTCTTCCTTTTTTGAGGTGCTGACAAATGACACACCTGAAGACTGGCACTTTTTTTTTCCTCTGAGACTGTACCATACATCGGATATTTTTCCTTCAATTTTGAAAATCCCTTATTACAGAGTACTTTAATTGTGTGAACATTGATTTCACATACCTGCTAGTGCTGCAGATGAAAACACTCACAAGAAAGGTGGGGTTTTGTTTTTATCTTTTTTTTTAAAAAAGGCTTGGAAATTATTTTGTGGGAAGATATCCAGTTCCAGAGTGTGAAGGGGTTTATTCAAAGCAATGAAGTAATTTCTGTTGTATTTTTTAATAGCCATACAAAGAGTGAGTAATGAAGAGGGAAAATGTATGGATCCAGTCAGGAATCTGGGACACTGACTGCTGCTCTTAAATTATCTCAGCAGCCACTCATCTCTGTTCTTCATTCTGTTTTTCCTGTTTTTCCATTTGACAATGCCTTGCTCAATCGAGCTACTCTATTATGATTGCATTTCTTCAATTTCTTGTATCCACTACTTCTCTTTACCAGGTTTGTCTTGTTGGTGCAAGCAGCTTTGAATAGATGAAAAATATGGCTGTAGGCAGGAGATACAAATGGATTTTAAATACTGCACGTCACTGTATTTGTGTCAGTGACTTCTGAAGCACAGCAAACAACCATTTTTGTGACAATGATGTGAATTCAATTAAATACATCCTCCAGGTTCAGGAAGGAGTTTTGGTGTAGAAGGCTTCAGTTTTGCCTAGGACTGATTTGAAAGACTTTTTCTGTAGTTTGGAAACCCTCGCAGAGGATTTGTTCTGATCTGGAAAAGTAGGTGCAGGAAATCTGGGTGTGTAATATCTGAAATGCTTTGTGATTAATACTCAATGATATAATCGATCAAAGCAGTCTGAAAGCAAGATAAAATCAGGCACACTGTGGCAAAACATTGATCTCTGAATGAGAGCTATTTCAAGCTCTCAATTTCGTAAGGTTTTAAACTGGAGATGGGGGAGGGAATAAACTGCCAACGCTTTGGATCTCTTCTAGAAGTAATTCTTTCAAGCAGGTCTGTGCTACTCTGTTTGTGAATTCTCACTGCTGGAAGCTGATCTTCATTACACAGCTGTTTTATTAGAGAGGTTGTTCTAGGATCTGAATGTCAGCTCAGTGTCCTGGGCAGGACGTTTCTGCCTCTGTACCTGCCTCATTGTAGGAGTTGAAAGGATGGTTGTCTGTTTAAAATCCTTTCCCTTGCTCCTCTATTCAGAATCATCTTGTCCTTCTGCCATGTCAGATGGTAAGATTTCAGTTCCTGGCCATTTCCAAATGAAAGGTATTCAGGCAAGTTGTGGACAGTTACCAGGCAGAGGAACAATGAAATATCTGTTCTCTGGGTGGGAGCAAAGGGATTCATCCTCTTTCCTTTGTCAACTGGAGAAACACACTAAGCTCTTGCAATTCAAATTTTGTGCTTTCCCCTTTGTCACTAATCTTTTAAGTATAGCAAGAAAGACTCTTGCTAGAGTTCATCTACATGACTGTGTCATTCAGACTGAGTAATAAATCTTTTGAGCCTGTTAATATGTTTGTTTATGGGCATTAATAAAAGAGTATACAAAGGAATAAACCCCCCCTTTTGATTTCCAGTATACAAATCCTTGACAGGAAAAGCAGTGAACCTACTGAGAGAGTTTGGTTTCTATTGAGATTGAGACATATCTTATTCAAAATGTATTTTCTTTTATTTTTTTTTCTTTTTCTTTTTCTTTTTCTTTTTTTTTTTTTTTTTTTTTTTTTTTTCTGGTGGTATTCATGTGGGCCTGAACCTGTACTCAGTAACAATTTTGCTGTTGACTTCGGTGGGAACAGATTAGTACCAATAATTATTAGAGCAGACAAGTAGATTTGATGGTGTTACTAAACTAGGAGAAGTTCAGTGAGTGAAATATATTCCTGAAGTTTTCAAAATATTAAAAAAAGAAAGTAATATCTCATAATACCTATATTTTATTGTGGCTGCTAAGCAGAGCTAAAGAATAAGCACTGAGTCCATTAGAGGTATTTAACCCTTAAACAGACTTCTTCAAAACAAATTGGAGAAAAGAAATGCAATCTATCCAAAGGAAATCTCTTCTGTTGTAAGCAGAACTCTTCCTTAGCCTAAATTTTTGTGGGCTTTATTGCAGTTATATCACTTAAATAGATGGTGGCTAATGTAAACTGAACTTACCCTAATTAGCTGTCTCAATTTTTCATTCAGCAAAGCACACTGGCACAGAGAATAATCAGCCTGTGCAATTGGATGCCCTCAGAGGTGCTCCCAGCAACCTCCCAGTAACCTGAGAGCTGCTTTTCTTCTCCCCCACGTAAGACTGGATGGAATTTACTCTGTGGGCTCGGCTCTCCCCAAGGATGGCAGCCCCAAGGTTCCCTCTGGCATGAGGGCAGATCTCTTCCGGCACCTCTGCTCAGAGCCAGAGTGGTTTGGAGGTGCCATGTGAAGCATTGGCTGTCTCTCAATCCATCAGTCCTAGGAATATTGTCTATTTTCATGCTCTGACAGCCTTTAAGGTGTTTTATCTTCAGAAAACCTTGTTAGTTGAGTGAAGGGCCATTTCCTTTTATTAGAAGGGTCCTGAGGCTCACAGAAGGGTGAGTTGCAGAATCAAGGGGTCTGCAGTAGAGCGGTGAGGGCACCTGGAGCTGGGGAAAGAGCCCACTCCAGGGATCAGCCCCTGTGCACAGCCCTTAGGAAGAGCCATCAGGGAGCCCAGCGTGAGGGGTGTGTGTAAAACCACACCTCAGGGCGTGTGAGTGGGAGAGCAGCAGCAGTCCCAGCTTTGAAGTCTCATCCAGAAAGCAGGTTACCCAGGTTTAGGGCCCTCCTTTGCCTGAGGGGATCCAAACCCACTGCTCCCACCTCCTTCTGGAGCTCCTTCATCTTTGTGCTATAGGCTGCTCCTGGGTGGCAGTGCCCTCCACCCTTCCTGCTGAAGCTGTGCCCACACCAGGTCCTCCAGGAAGCATCCTGATCTTTCCCTTCTCCCAGGCCTTCAGGGAGCACTAGAAGCTGCCCTGTGCTCCTGTTCCTTGTGGCAGGCTGACCCCATCCCAGTGTCCTGGAGGAGGTGGTTGGAGCTGCCCTGACCAAGCAGGATGCCAGCCTGGGAGGAGCTGTAGCACAGCAGCTGGGCATGGACAAATTGGAAAAAAACCCCACATCTACTGGCAGCACAGTGTTAGAGGGGTCCTTCAAGCATCTTATTTTTTGCAGTGAAAAAGATGTGAAACAGAACAGAACTGCTCCCCTTCCCAAGGTCTCAGAAGAATGAGCATTTCTTGTGAAGCATCTGTGCAAATAAAGCCTTTTGACTTTTTGGCATATTGTACCCACACAAAGATGTGGCTTTGAGTACCTCGTTGTTCAAGTGGAACCCTACAATCTCAGGTTATTAATGCCAGTATGGGAAAGGAAATGCATCCTGCACTTTGTTCTGAGCACAGAGTTAATGTAGCTCTGAATACTGAATGCTTTGGATGGGGCACTGGGTGAAAACTTGTGCCAGTAACATTGGCTAAACCATGGCATTTAACTCATGGTACAACTGTTCTGGCAGATATTATACACATATTAGGCTTTCCATGTAAAGACCTAAGAGTGCTCTACAAGCAGTAATTTATTTGAACTTTCCTATGGCCTGAGAAATTTCAAATTGCAGCTTTTTAAGAAATAAAAGCAACAAGGTGTGTATTTCTCTAGCAAGTAGTTCAAACATACAACTTAATGACTCCATAGCAAAGTTCTGTTTTTGTTCATATTGAAAAGAAGTACATAGTTAGGGAAAGGGAATTTTTTCCCCTTCACAACCACCCTGTTAAAATCAGAAGTTAGCAGTTAATTGTGGAACATTCTGTCTGGTTTCTATTGGCAAGAGGCACATTTTTTTTTTTTTGTACAAGTTGTATCTCATTCACTTCTGGGCCTATGAATGTGTATCTAGCCCTTTCCCCAGGTGGGAGTGCAGAGTAACAGAATAAATTGTTTAATAAAAGGAGTTCTTATTCCTTCTTGAGCTTTTCTTGCTGTTACTTCTCTCAAGTCCTAGAAACTCCTTTACAATCCTCAGGGATGTTTTTGCATAGTCCTGTAAGCACAGCCTGTTTGCATGGCAGAGATGCAAATGCTCAAAATGAGATTGTGTTTTGATGGTAAAGATCAAAGTGTGTCTGGTGCAGAGCAACTCAAGTAGCTGGTATGCAAACTCCCTGTCACAAAGATCTCACCCAATGGCCAAGGACTGATTCCCTGCCTATGCTCAGGGAGGGGAAGGCAGGGCTTGTTTTTATAGCAAGCTGTAGGGAGAGGCTGCTTCTTCCTTTTTTTTTTTTTTTTTTTTTTTTTTTTTTTTTTTTTTTTTTTTTTTTTTTTTTTTTTTTTTTTTTTTTTTTTTTTTTCCCTTGGAGTGGAACTTATCGATGGTCTCTAGTGTGGAAAAAGAAATATAAGTTTCTTGACATTAACTGATAAAAATACATTCACCTGTGGAAAGACTACCGTGGAAAGCCAACACAACTGGCTTGCATTTCCACCTCTTTTCAGCTCTCTGCTTTTCATGGCTTGTAAAATAGCACACCCCAAAATTACCAATCCAAGCTGTGTCAGGGAGGGAGGGAGGGAGGGAAGCAGGAAGGAAGGAAGGAAGGAAGGAAGGAAGGAAGGAAGGAAGGAAGGAAGGAAGGAAGGAAGGAAGGAAGGAAGGAAGGAAGGAAGGAAGGAAGGAAGGAAGGAAGGAAGGAAGGAAGGAAGGAAGGAAGGAAGGAAGGAAGGAAGGAAGGAAGGAAGGAAGGAAGGAAGGAAGGAAGGAAGGAAGGAAGGAAGGCTATATGCAGCCACTAGCCACTCTTATTTAAGCTACATAAATTTGATTTAAGCTACTGTGCTGAAATCAAACCAAGTTAGAGTTATGGATTGGTTTTATGGACCATAAATTCCACCTTGGATGTTTCCTCAAGATTGATTGGGAGTTGTGCCAGTGACAGCACTTTGCTACTGAGTTCCTTTTTTTAGGTGCATCTTTGTGATTGGTTTAAGAGCTGCCACCCTTGTATCATGTCGTAGTCAGCAACCATTGTTCATCCTGTGAAAGAAAGGGTCATAACTTTTTGGTGCAGGACGGAGAAAAAAGGAATTTTGGCTAAAACCATAAGTGGAATCATTAGAAGATTCAATAATACTCCTAAGGCTTGCTTTTCCTAAGGTGGTGTACTTGAAAAATGCTCACCAAGACACATTATATCATCTTTAGTAGTTTCCTGTGGTTTCTCTCTCAACCCTTGCAGGAATGAAGCCATGAGACTGAGCTGCAGACAGCACTGCTCCAAGTCTGGAGCTCAATTAAGTGCCTGGTAAATTGCTCAGTTATGTGGTTCTGTTCCTGGTTTAACAGCAACAAAGTGGAGCTAAAAAGCATCTGAATGAATAATTAACATGCTCCCATAAATGTGGAATCTCCTAGGGGGAGAGAGTCTCTATTCAGAAGAAGAAATATTGGTATGGCACTTGCACTGTGCTGTTCCAAGGCCTCGAATTCCTGAAGAAACCCAGTGTCCTGGTCGAAGGTGCTCCCCCTCCTACTTCTCACCTTCCCACAGGTTTCCTGCCTCCTTCTCCCTGCTCCCAGTCTCCTGAGGTCACTGGCACCCAGTTTGAGCCAGTGATGAGCTGAGGGAACTGGAGACCTGCAGCTGGAGGGGGCCTGGAAAAGCAGGGAATGCACGTAGGAGGGAGAGACCACGCCGAGGAATGCAACTGCGAGGAGAAGATGCAGCCATGTGAAGAGAGCAGATGTTATCCCTGCTGGCAGGCGGCTGGATGAGCAGATTCCATTGTTCAGTGGAGATGATATCTCGTAGGAAATCATCACAGCTCCTAAAACCGTGTCAAAGTTGCCTGCAACATAGCGGATGTTTTATATAAAAGGTTAATGTGGGTTTGTTTGCCTAATAAGGGCCCTTGCCAAGATGCTGCAGCTCCTTTCTGTCTTGCCTTGGCTTCCCTGCTGGAAGGAGATGAAGAGGAGGGCAGCTGTCACTGTGACACACTCATGATGGAGCAGTTGGCCCACAGGGCTCCTCCGTGCTGGGGAGGAGGAGGAAAAGTCCTTGGGCACTCTGCGTTGGATGCTGGTTACAGCAGCAGCTCACTTCTGTCAGAAAAGCCAGGACTTTTTCCAGGCACTGGAACAATTAGCTGACGAGATTCCTAATAAGGAAGGAATAGTTTGAAACACGTTAAAACTGCAAATCCTAGCCTGTAATGCTCTCTTCTCCGCGTTTCTTTCCTTGAAGAAATGCTGTCGTGCATTTGCAGAGGAAGAGGGCAGTAAGCACCACAGTTCCTATTGGCTGCTTTTTGCTTTGCTGCTAGACCCATTTCTTCCCTTGTGGCTTTTCTTAGGACAGTGCATCTTCTCCAGGATTCCCAGACTTTCTCCTCTCGGCCTCAGTTCTTCTCTCAGCCCAAGGCAATGAAGCACAGCCTGGGTTTGAGCATGTCTGGGGTGCAGTTTCACCTTAAGTGTTTGCTGTTCAGAAAGGCTGGGTTGGATGCTCCCTGAATGTTTGTTTTCAGGCTATAAATGTTTGCTCTTGCTGAAGATGAGGATGTACAAACTGCCAGTATTCATAAAATTGACTAGTTTTTTATATATGAATTAGTGGTGATATGGTCTTGCCTCTTTTAACTTGCTGACTTAAAATTTTGGCAGTATTTTTTCTTCTGTGACTTTTTTTTCTGAGCTAAGAGGGATTTTTTTTATGTTTCTAGCAATCAGTTCTGGCTAGATGTCCACCCAGCAGTAATGACTAAGATTCTCCTCTTCCTTTTGCCAAATGATAGAGGAAAAAGGAAAAAAAAAAAAAAAAAGATTGATATCAATGCCTTACATCTGAGTGTAAGTCGATTTCTTCCCTCTAGCATAATTTACCAGCATAAGATCAATGTCAAGGCTTACTGTAAACATCTGTTTTCATGCAGTTTAACACCATGAGCACCTCGAAACTATCAATGTAGCACATCTTAGAGATCTCTGTGTGCATTTCTACTTCCAACTTTTGTGCAGCGTAATAAAGTCAGGACAAAAATGATGATGAAGATAAAAGTGCCACACTACATAGCGTGATTCTACAAAGTCAAAATGCTCTGGCAGTGATGTGTGGCTGTCGTGGGGATCCATTCCTGATCTCACTCCTTCAAGGAGGATGGATCTGCCTCCACCACAGAAGCAATTCTGTTATCAGCACCAGCACTGAGTGATGCTAATTGCAGCAGGTTAAAACCATAGCAAGCCTGAATGCAAGATTGGAGAGCTGAGGTTTCCTCCTTGATCAGAGGCAGTGATAGGTTCCCAAAGCTGGGGAACCAGCAGCTGAGGGTTCATGTGCAGAGCTGCTGCCTCCAACCACCTTTGGATATGTCTCATGTTCATCCTGGTGGAGAATTAGAGATAAACTGATGTCCTTAGTTAGTCGTGGCAGCTCTTGACTTGGGTTTCATTCTGTGGAATAAACTGGAGGCAGGAGTACTTCCTGGAAAGAGGTCAGGAGCTGTGATAATGGTTGGGGTTTTTTCCTTTCTGCAAATTTCACATCAGCTAGGTCAGGTAGCTGGGTTTGTGGGAATTTAGGCTTTCACAATAATTCTTTAGGGTTGTCTTGCTCAGTTCCTCAGTGGAGCAGGTCAGACCTGGCATGAGATGTGGATGCTCAGCCAGGAGAATGCTACAGTGTTATGAATTGAACAAACAGTTCAATGGGACAGTGCTGGGTTAATTCCCTTTCTACTCATGTATTACTATGACCTAGAAAACTTGGTCTAAGGAAATAGCCTAAAAATTTTCATGTTTAACCTCAGTCTCTGTTTTAATCAGAACTGCATGCACTTCTTCAGAATTGCAAGAAAGCCACCAGAGGTAACTCTGGGCAGGTTTCAGTGCATGAAATTGCAAAAGTTTTGTCCTGGTCTAAACTCATATGCTTCCCTTCTTATTAGTTTACAGCTTTAAGTATCAAAGGCACTTGAATTCTGTAGCAGGGCTATGATTTTCAATAAGAGTCTAAACGATTTTTTTGGACTGTGTGTTTTTCAAAAGCAGCAGCCTTTTGGGGGACAGTTCTCCCTGGAAGTCACAGCCACTCAAACCTGCACCTTTTCTGCAAGTGGTTCCCAGGGGAGAGGTGGCTTTCGGTGCCTTACCCACACCCTCCCTCCCCTCAGCAAATCCTGCAAAGGAAGCGCCTGCGGGCACGTTCTGGGGTGGAGGTGATGTTTGATTTGAAGGAAACGTCTGTCAGCCCTGCCAGACTGGTTGGCTTGAGCTGATGCTGTTCCAGAAGCAGGGCCAGGCTTAGGCATGATACCGCGGGTGACGGTGTTTGCTCAGCGCCGCGGACAGCGGCTGAACGCACTCTCTCGTGCTATTATTCTTGTTATTATCCTTGAAATGAGTAATTGCCTCAAAGCAGCGGGGGTACAGGGGATGATGCTGTCTGCTGAAAAGAAAATTGGGCATGGGTGTGTGCCCAAGTGACAAGGGAGCAGCAGACTCCTCCGACAGCACTGGGGAACATCTCGTTGTAGGCTCGTGTTTGTTCATGGATAGACCGTGCTCGAATGTCAACGCATGACACTCATGGGTGTCATCAGAATTTTCAGTTTTGTACCTTGGGCTTGAATTTGGCCCCTGTTACGCCCAGTGAAACACGCAGAGGGTTGTTCAGCTGAGTTTCATGCCGTCAGGGATTTTTAAAAATGTAAAAAAAACTCCCCCCAAAAACTCCCTCAGATGAAAATATATCTTTGGCCAATGTTATTGCACTAAAAAACCTTTGTATATGAATGCAGACTGGAGCTGGATCTTTTAGACTTTGCACTTGTGCGTGTTTAGGCTCGATTTGCCAGTGCATATAATAATAGATTATTTAATTAAGAGTCATTTAAACTGAAGACTGATTACACACTGCTTACAAACATTCCACTCTGAAATTAACTTAATTTTGCTCCTTAGTAATTTGAATTTTTACTCGTCCTTCATTGACATACTTTTTATCTGCTGATGTCTAAATGATATTCATACTCTAATTATGACATCGGGAAGAAAAATCAAATTAACCTTAGTCATCTTGTGTTTACCTGAGTAGATTATGAACATGTGTTCTGATTTTTTGCAAACATTACACTGTTGAAAGAATTTGTTGAGAATTGTGAGGTACTTTTGAAGCCTCTTTCTGCAATTTGAAGTGCATGTTATCATGCAAAGAAATTCTTTACTTCTAAGGAAATCTTTGAAAAATTTAAACCAGAGGATAAAAAGAAAGATCTTCTTTTCATTGCGTCTCATCTTATGATTGAGCATGATTTTAGTTCTTCTGCTCGATAATTGACTACATCATGATTAATATGAATGGTTGTATTAATGACCATGTGCAGTTAATCAAGACTTAGATACATTTCTCATATTTGAGGCTAATTGTTAATAAAGATTTTTTGAAGTTCTAATCTGTTTTAGGCAGTGTCTGACTGCTGTAAGAGGAAACACAAAGCAATAGAAAAAGGGCATATGCATGTCATGTGCTAAATATTTATAAAGACATGTGAAATGTTGAAAACAAGTTCCAGCTGCACCATTTTCCCATGATTTCCATTATTTGTGCTTTTCCATCCAGTCAGTAACTATTCAGAGCCTACTCTTATTAAAGCTCCTAATTCAACATCTAAAATACTTTCAGACTTAGTCTGAGACTGGTTTGGTACTTTCCATTCTTGTGTCTGATATTTTGTTCATTAGCAATTTGAATAAAATGTAAATTTCTCCAGTTAATTACATACTTTGTATCACAGCTACCTTCCCATGCACAAGCTTTTGGTGAGGGACCAAAATGTTTGGAACTTGTGGAGCACTAATCACAGTGGGATTCTAGACAACTGAACCAGCCCTAATGTTCACTTGTACTCCATAATAGCCAGGGCTTTCATCTAGGCAGATCAAAAAATACATGATAAAATGTCTTTGGAGCTCTTCCTTTTGAGCCCTAATGAAAGATGCATTCTTTCTCAGCATCAAATATTTGTGTAATAAAGCCTTTTGTGGCAATACAGATCTCCATAGCACTGGCCTTCAGTAATCTAAAATACTCTGTTTATACGGGTTTTTTTGAAGTAAAGATGAAAACCTCGGGACTGAGCTCAGTTCAAAACTGAGCTGTATTGTGCTGGCAATAAACTGCCTGAAGGAAATAATCTAAAATACTGTAGTTGTCCTCACCTGAAATTGCCAGGTATGGCATATGGAAAAGGAGAATCTTTTCATGTTGGCATCTATGTCC
Source organism: Brachypodius melanocephalos (assembly GCA_013398615.1). Classification (NCBI taxonomy): domain Eukaryota; kingdom Metazoa; phylum Chordata; class Aves; order Passeriformes; family Pycnonotidae; genus Brachypodius; species Brachypodius melanocephalos. The sequence continues at coordinate 1,469,876 of VZSR01003183.1, read as the reverse complement.
CAGCAGTGTCTGGGGAGCTCACCTGAGAGCAAGCCAGGCAGGTTTTGGAGCAGTACCTGCCCACCAGGTGAAGCACCTTTGTCAGAGCCACTGCAGACAAAGTGTTTTACTTTTGTTAAATGGGAAAATCAAAATACACCCAACAATATTAGGGGAAAAAATTGTTGGAAAATTTTTGCTTGTGGATAGATCTTTACAGTATGTGTCGTTTTGTTTATTGTAGAAAGAAATGCAGCTATCCAGGAAATGGAGACGGAAATCTGTTTATAGATATAGCAGTGATTTATGCCATGTAAATGAATCAAAAATCTTCCTGAAATCATAAAATTCTCAGGCTATAAAATTATGGACTTGAGATTATCAAGAAATGTGGATGTGAAGTGCAGTAGTCTAGGGCAGGACTTTCCTTATACTCCTTGATCTCCTGTGCTCTTCAAATGCTTGAACAAATCTCCACACCTTCCAGGGGTACAGCTCCTAAGGTGGAGATAGATTTATGCCTCCTCCTCCTCCACTGCCTGTGCCACACCACAGGCTGGAAGTGTGGGTCTAGCGGGGGGAAAATGGGTTGGGAACTGGGAGAATTGGTTTCTGTTCCCACCTTTGCTGCTGAGCCATTGCAAACACAAGTCAAGTGGCTGAAGGTCCTGTGCCATCATCCCAATTGATGTCTGGGTTGTCTGCCTCAACTCTGATCTCATCAGAGCAAGGGCTGATGCCTTGCCTTGTGTCTTCTGAAAATATACAGTATAATGAGTTTCTAGATTGTGTGGTCCTATTGCTATACCAATGCTAATTAAAATATTACTTAGCTTTAGCCGAAAATGCGCAAGTCCCTGGGTTAACTGGGTACATCCTCAGTGTTTCTAATTTGTCCCCCCTTTTATCCTGGGAGAAAGAGTGGAGCTTGTGCCCTTTTGCATAAGCTGGTTATCTTACCCATCTTTGAATTAGGAAAACACCCATTTTTGCCATTCGTTAGTTTTATAAATAAAAGAAATAGCAGAATACTGGTGTGGCATCTTACATTGAGCAACTGTGACTCAGCACTTAAAAACCTTGAACTGAAAATGTGTGGCAGATGATTTATGAACAGGCAGTGTCTCTCACCCTTAGTAACTGCGAAGATGAAGCCCAGTTGTTGATAACTGGAGGAGAAGAAAAAAGCTTGGAAGTTCTGTGGGGAAAGGTGTTGGAGGGGGTGGAAATGAAAGAGAAGTTAATGATGAAATACACATTCTATAAAAGTAAACTATTCCTTTAGGTGTACTAAAGCTATAGAGCTGCTAATTATGGAGGTGGTTATGAAGGTAAAATACAGAAAGGAGTATAAATAGAGGTCCAATTAATATTGTCAGAAACGGTAATTGTGTTCATTAACTAGATTAAGTGATGTACACGTGAACCACCCTGGTGACACACGATGAGAGACTTTAAACAATTGAAATTTCAGTCTTGTTCAGCTGGCTTGTTCTACACAAACTAGTTTACAAAACATACTTGTAAACCATGTGCAATGGCTTTTCTAATCTGGCTTGTGTAAACTGGAGTAATAGGTCTGGATTTGCTTTTTCCTTAAGCTTGCCTATTAAATTAAGCTAAAATAGCCCATTTTCTTTGTGCCACAGTTTTTTTGGAAAATCATGTAGGTAAGCAGAGCAACATGACAACATCCCAGGTTATAAAAGCAGCAGCTCCAGGAAAGGAGTGTATTGCAGAGAAACTGATGATATAAACTATGTATCATCTAGGGAAACACTCATTCCTTCATATTTCCCAAGTGTAACTCAAAAGAAAAAGAAAAAGAAAAAAAAAAGTTGAGAATGACATCTCCTCCTCAAATTTTCAGCACACTTGTGTGTTGCAAATTCTGCAGCCTTTACTGGGTGAACAGAACCTCAGGAAAACACAAGAGTTTCAGTGGCGTCTCTTTCCCCCTGTTCAGCTGGCTGCAGTGTTTATTATTTTGTTGATATGCAGTGCTGTTATGCTGTGAAGATGCCATGGCTGGATCTCCTGTCCTTCCCAGTTAGACGGTGACAGTGGGACAGCTCGATAACCACAAGGTGTGGTGGCTATGACAGGCTCTTTGTTGCTGTGTGGGAGCTTGTTCCTGCTCCCTATTATAAATAATTATATAAACATATATATAAATAGCTGCTTTCCTATTGCCCAGGCTTCTTGTGGGCTTTTTGTCCTATTTTGTTGGCTCCCTTCAGGAAACTCCTCTCCAGCTGGTGAGGTCTGGGCTCAGCTCACTTCTCTTCTGACACAGTCTCACTCTCCACTCTCTTGTCCCTGTCCACCCCCTCTTCACCTGGGCAGTGCAGAGACAGGAAAGTTTTCATTCCCCACCAGAACAGAAAGCAGCAAGGCCCGTGCTCATTACCACCCTGGCTGGTTCATAAATTCCCCAAAGCCAGGATGCCATTTTCTTTTCTAACTGTGCACCTGACAGGTAGAGAGCAGGAGATGCTGTTACTAAAAATCTACACCCTGAAATCAGTGGCTCTGTTGGAATTACTTAAAAATATTCAGATGATTGGATTACTTTATTTCACACTGGAATCACCTGCTGAAGAGCCTCAGCCACCCCTGCCAGGGCTAAGAGTGAGCAATTTACAATGTAGTGACTTCAAACCTGTCTTTGGCAGTACCAGCTCAGCTCATTCCTGTGGATGGTGATGCCTTGGGAAGGCTGACCTGGAACAGAGACTGG
>VZSR01003183.1:1300079-1465516 GCA_013398615.1 Brachypodius melanocephalos | reverse complement strand
CTCTCTCTCTCTTTCTCTCTTTGTTTCTCTCTCTTTCTCTCTTTCTCTTTTTCTCTCCCTCTCTTTCTCTCTCTCTTTCTCTTTCTCTCTTTCTCTCTCTCCTTCTCTGTTTCTGTCTTTCTTTTTCTCTCTTTCTCTCATTCTCTCTTTTTCTCTCTTTCTCTCTTTCTTCAGGTTTCTTACCAAGTAGCATTCCATTTCTGAACCCATGGAGTCCCAGCAATTTGAACAAAGCTATACATGAAATTCAGAGCAGGTGCTGATGAATCAGGGAGAAGCAGATTGACAGGAGGGAGGAAAAAAGTTATTGAGGGTGGAAATTGTTTTTTCATGGAACATCAATGACATTCTGGAACATTTTCGAGACTGAGGTAAAGAGATTGTAATAAAACTTTCCAAATAAACCTTGAAGTGTAAACAAGCTGATATGGAGTGTGTAAAGTGTGCAGAAGCTGTATTTTGAGGGTACACTGTAATGCCCCAGCAGAGTTAGTGCTGTAGCACTCTAAGCAATCAGTGGCCAGGTCTGTGTTATTCAGCATGTGACAGCCTGTGACAATCCACCCTGCATGGAAGGTTCTGCTCTGATGCATTTACACAAGTGATGCAGTGAATTACACGAGCAGTGTTTCTCAAAATCCTGTTTGACAATTCTGCTTGAAGATAGTTTGGCTGATTTGCACGCAGGCCCAAGATTTTCTTTGAGTTTATTAATTTTTCCCTTTCTTTAAAGCTTCCAAGCTCATTTAGCAATGAGAGTTTGTAGAAAAGGAGTGACTTCCATGTAGGCTCCCTGCACTTTGCCATGCTCATTTCTCTAAACTTTGTGTGCCAGCTCAGGAGCAATAATATCAAGTGACTTCAAAGAACAACTGCTCCCAACAATCCACCATGGCTTGTATTTCAACTCCTTAACCAGCACAGCTCACCAGACCTGTTATTTCAAGGCCTTTGCTGCTCTTTTCATGTATTGAGCTACATTCCCAGCTCAGTGCAAATGAAAGGGGGAGAAAAGAATCCCAAAGTCATGTAGAACCTGGGAGGGAGGACGATTTCTGCACATGTGTCTCCAGACATAGGAACACAGACTATCTTTAAAGCAAAGCTGGAACACATGTTTCATGCAAGGAGTCAATAGTAAAGCTTAATGACATGTTTTCCTTTTCTCACACCCACCTACCTGCCTCTCTCTTTTGACTGTATCTCGTCTGAAACTTGGGCTGTGGGTTTTTTGGAAAAGGATCTGTCACCATAAAACAACCAGGCTGTGATTTGGCTGCCTACATGCTGGTTTGGAATCTATGGCAATAATTAATAGGCCATTCATTTTGCATGTCAGTGGTGTTCATTACAGTAAGTGTATTTTCCTCCCCTCTTGAAGGCATCAAATGATATCCCCACAAAGTGCTTATTCAAACTGGCAGATCTCTTACACAGCCTAAGAACCAGAAACATATCAAATTTGACACAAGGTTTTCATTCTGATGATATTTCTTGATAGTGGGGTTTTGAAACATGGTTGAGGCTAAGAGCTGCACAATTTGGCTTATTTTGGATTTAATATAGGTGAGTGTAATTGATGTCAGAGGAATTTCAGCTCCAGCCTCAGTTTTCCACTCTCCAAACCTTCACTTAGACTGTGAGTGGGGGATATTTACAGCCTGAAGGAAGCTTTTGCCAGCATGCAAGTCAGCATAAAACAGTGCCCATTGCTGAAAGGATCAGCTCCACCTTTCCAAGGGCTTTCAATTTCTCATTTTTACCACCATACCTTGTCGTTGCCAAAAACATTTGTGTGACTGTGCATTGAGCCCCATCAGGGCCTCACCTAAATTAAAGTTCATCTCTTTTTTTTTTTTCACTACCTGGTCCCACAAACTCCTGTATAGCCACAACAGAAAGTGCCATGTAGGGTCAGAAAAAACATGGCCAAGGGCAGCAAGCACACAGGACCTGTGCAGGAGTGCTTTGTAATTGTAATTCTTGTTTAAATGCTGCCTGAAACTAAGGCCTGCTGCTACTCTGATTTGTATCTCCTGGACAAAACTTTTGATTTGTTGTCTGAGAAAAGCCTGGTGGCCTCAGTCCATGAGGATTCCTTTGAGAAGCAGGCTGCTGAATAAATAGGGCAACCTGACACTATACACAATTTACATAAATTGTAGTGCTGTTAGTTTTTTATTTAATTCGTGGCTATCTGTATCTGTCTTAGGAAGAGAGAAAGATTAGGTTGGAATTGACACTGAAGGGTAGAAGAGAATGGTATTAAAACATCCCCACAGCCTGTGTTTGTTGGATATCTCACCTCTCTCTTGGTGGTGCTGGAAGGTAGATTTCCATCATGGTGTTGGTCAGGGTTTTTTTTTTCCTGCTGCTATCTCAGTCTCCCATTCTGTCTGAACTGCAAAGCAGATAAAAATCCTGCCCTTCTACCTGTGATTCTGAATCAGCTCTCCTAACCCCTGGCTATGTGCCCAGCAAAACCCCAGAGCCAAATTCCCTGACAAGCATCCTGTGACTTGTCTCTATTATCTGAGTGAGGATGTACAAGCCCAGAAGAAGGGAAGGGAGAAGTGCCTGGTCCAATGCAAACAGTGATTTCCCCTTCTATACAAATGTTTTAATAATGCTTTGAGAGCGATAGGAATTTGTGAAGATGTTGGAGGTCAGTCTATGAGCCTGTTGCACTTGTAAATGTTTAAACATCAAATAAATTTACTGAATTTCACCTGCACAATACAAGAACACACTCATATAGGTGCTCCCAAGAATTCACTCTAGCTCTCACCAAACCCTGGGGATCACAGAGGCACCTGCAGCATTCTCACCCCTGCTCTTACGGGATGGAGCCAGCAGCTCTGCAGGGCCAGGATCTTTTTTGGGCTACAGGGAAGCCAAGAGCCAGCATCACACGGTGCCCACAAGCAAGGCCCTCAGCAGCCTAAAGCAAAAGCGGGTTTGTCCTGATTTTGTGGATTTTCCTAGCTAAGACTGAGTGGACAGACTCTGCTTTACAGCTCTGAATTCCCTTCCTTCACCTCATGCCCCACAGAGTGCCTGATGCCTCTACCAGCAGCACAGTGATGTGCAGCCTGTTGCAGCTCATTTCTACATCTGGGTGTGGTGATGGCAGAACCCAGGCAAAGGCAGCTCAGGTTTCTTGCTCACATCAATCCCCTGGGAAGCTGCACCGCCCACCCCTTACACCCACACTGCTGAAGGCAGGGCAGCAGTGGGCTCCTCACCCCCCCAGTTTGTTCTTCGGCTCTGCTTCCATGAAAATCCAAATTCCTCACTCTGGACCGTGCTGGTGCTTCTAAATGCCCCTGCACTGCCCCTGCAGTGGCCAGAGTTGATACTGTCACCCCTTGGTGAATCTTTCTACTCGCTTTGCACACAAGGTAACACCACAGAATCCCAGTCCTGGCACGATTTTTAAAATCACACTCAATTGGGAATACTTGGTTAGCCTTATTAAGAGTTTTATTAGCTCTAAAAATAGGTTCTTAAATATTTTCCAAGGTTGACTAAAATATGAAAAACAATTATATAATCAGTGTTTAAAATAAACCACAGTTTGTTACAACTGAGACCCATTCAGTGGAATAGCATCTATCGAGAGTCATAGCATATAGAAAATTGTACAGCCTCTGCAAATCCACAACAGTATTTCTCTGCTTGCTTTCAAACTGAGCAGCTCCTGAACCTCATTTTCTGATGTCCATCAGAATTCTTACTAACAAGAACACTGCAAGAGTGGAACACGGTCTTTGGGTGAGAAGGCTGCAAGGTTTTTAATGAAAATAAAGAACTGGTCTATTTTTGTACCCTTTTTAAAATATAATTTCTTATTGTTAGATGAAAACTTTTATAAATAATCTTACATAAATAATAATCTCCGAAGTTTTTAAAAGTTCACGCCATCAGTCAGACCTATCTCAACATTCTCTGGTCTCTCACTGCTGAAACTATTTCTGCAATTATTCTGGAATACAAGCATCCTTAATGTCTCTTTTGCAAGAGCAGATCATATATTTTGGGCAAGAGTTAAGCTGCAGAGGAAGGTTTGGCAGTTAAGTGAAATGCATGTTACAGCTGATGGCTGCCTTTTCGTTTTATTGGGATAACTGAAAAGATTAAGCTGTAGTGCAGGTAGGGCTTGAGTCATGCTTTTATCATTGCATCTCTTGGCCTGACATGAACTATGTCATTAGAAATGGTAGCTCAGGCTGGTTCTGTACTTTGTTTATCTACAACCAAGCTCAGCCAAAGATCAGCCAGCCTAGTCAAAAAATGTAGTTGAAGGCTGTGTACATACAGGCGCTGCTAATTGCCTTCCGTGAATGACTGTCAAACGGCTACAGATACGAACAGATTTCTTAGTATCCCTTTAAACAAAGCACTCTTATCTATGCATAAGGAAAAGCGCTACGCAGAGCAGAGTTAATACCTGTTAACCTATATCTCGATTTAGTCTGTTCTTTAGAAAAAGGAAAAAAAAATTAAAAGGAAGTGATTTATCACCCCTTTCTCGTTGCCAAAAGGAACTGCAGTACCGTCCAAAGGGAGATCCCGGTGTCAGTAGGACTGACGCCTCTTTCCCTCCGTAGTGTTTAAATGATCAGCAGCTTCGGAGTGGCGATTTTTTTTTTTTGCCTGTAAAGGAGCCGGGTGTGTTTGTGACGGCCAGTAGAGCCCAGTATAACCCACCACAAGCCACCATCTGACTCTGCAATGCCGAGAACCTGTTCGGGAGACACTGATCCCCGCTCGGGAGCGCGTCCCGGCCCTTTGCTCGGGAAGAGCTTACCCGGAGCAGCCTTGGACTACAGCGAGGAGACCGTGGGCAGCCGAAGGATTAAAAGGCCCGGCCAGAGAAGCTTCGGAGGAAAGCAAGCGCAAGGATTTAAGGAGGGAGCAACCCCAGACGTGAATGAAACACAAACACGCTGTGGGTTTTCTCTTCCACAGATAAAAGCACCGGCGAGCCAGCCTAAACGCTGCCCGCGGATGACTAGTCAGAACAAGTTCAAACTCCAGAGCTCAAATTAAAATGTTTCCTCTGTGTGACTGCCTCCCGCGCCGGGAGTTTCCTCGCCTGCCCCACACCTGCCTGCAGCGCTCCGCCGCCCTCCGCTCCGCCCGGGGTGGCTGCGGAGGGCCGGGCGGGCGCTACACCAGGGACTCGCAGACGGGCAGCGAGTCCGAGTCCTGGCTGTGCATGGAGCTCAGCCCCGTGTCCGAGTCCTCGTCGTTGTCGGCGCGGTCCTTGCGCAGCGCCCTCGCCTGCTCCACCCAGCCGCCCGCCGCCGGCCGCCCCCCGCCCGCCGCCCCGCGGGGCTCCGCCGGCGCCTCCGCCACGTCCAGGGTGCCCAGCGTCTCCAGCAGGCGCTGCAGCTCCCGCTCCTTGTCCTCCCACGCCCGCTGCGTGCAGTCCAGGTCGGTCTTGACGGCCTCCAGGTCGGTGCTCAGCTTGAGGCCGATGTAGAGGCTGGTGCTCAGCTGGGTCTTGACCCGTTCGTGCTCCAGGTGCAGCTCGCCCTCGCCGCCGCCGCCGCCGCTCAGCTCCGTGGTGTCGCAGTCCGTGTCGGCCAGCCCGGGCCCCGCCGCCAGCTCCAGCTCCTCCCGCCGCCGCTTCATCCAGCGCTCGTTGAGCTCCTCCTGGATCTCGGCGGCCAGGTGCTCCAGCAGCTCCTCCTGCTGCGCCCGCTGCTCCTGCAGCTGCAGCACCTCCTCGCACTTCCTGGCGTAGTCCTCCTCGGGGCGGCCGGCGGCGGGCTGGCCCGGCTCCCGGCCCGGCTCGGGCTCACCTGTGCCCACCAGGTAGGTGTCCTGCACGTAGTTGACGCCGTGCCGCTTCATGCGGTCCAGGTGGATCTTAGCCTCGTACCTGTCGATCTCGCGGTCCAGCTCGCGGAGCCGCTGGATCTGCTGTCGGATGGTGTGGTCCTGCGAGAGCACCAGGTGCACCAGCGTCTCCATCCTCTCCGCCGACGAGGCCTCCCGGGCCAGCGGCTGCTGCCGCTTCTTGTTGATCTTGGCCAGCTTGCGGAAGGCTTTCCGCACCACCCGCCGCTGCCGCTCCTGCGTGAGCGCCAGGCTGGCTCGGGCCGCCCCCAGGCCGCGGCCGGGGCGCTCCTTGCTCAGCACCACCCGCGCCTCGGCGCTGCGCGGCCCCGCGTTGGGCAGCGAAGCCTCGCTGCGCACCAGCACGAAGCGCACGTTCTCCTGCTCGTCCCCCCACGCCACCCAGAGCCGCAGGATCTTCGTCTTGTTGGGCAGGATCCTCTCGAAGCCGCGCCACTTCTCCACGATGCAGTAGGAGTGCGGCGGCCCCGACAGCATCCCGCCGGCGGGCTCGGGCGGCGCAGGGCGCTGTCGCCGGTGGTGGCTGTCCTCCAGCAGCACCCGCACCACGTCCGAGCAGGTGGTCCGCCGGGAGAGCCCGGAGATCAGCTTCTCCTCCTGGCAGATCCACACCGAGATCTTCCTCTCCTCGGGCTCCATCGGGGGCGGCTGCGGGCGGGCGGCCAGGGGGCCGCGGGCTCAGGGCTGGCTGGGCGGCAGCCGCTCCATGGGGAGCGCTCGGCGGAGGCTCTGCCTGCCCGCCCGCCCGGCTTCAGCGCGGCCGGGATGCCTTGCCGTCCCCTCCCCGCCCGCGGCACCCCGCCCGTGCGCTCCGCCGGCCGCTCCACCCCTTCCTGCCCGGTGCGGCGGGGCCGCCGGGGGCGGGGGGGCCGGCCCGGTGCTCCGGGAGCCGCCGCGGTCCCGGCCGCTGCCCTCTACCCGCCGGGGTTCGCTGTCCCCGCGGCTCACGGCCCGCAGAGATCCGGACACGGCGCGGATACTTCGGGACAAGTCGCCGTCGCCTCCGTGTCCTCCTTCTACGTGCCCTGTGCCGCGAACAAGAGAGCGAGCGAGCGGCGTCGGGGACCTTCCAAAGTGTCGAGAGACAAGAGCGAATCCTGGAGCTTCAAAGGGAAAGCCAGAAGTAGTGAGGAATTTCCAGTTTTAGTAAATCATCCGCCTGTAATTAGGAAATTCATGTTTGTGAAGCACTTCTCAGATGAAATATGCAAAGGACGGGAATGTCTAAGTGTTATTAAAATACTAGCTGAGCCAGATTTTAATGGGAGCTCGCCGTGTACTTTGATGGGAACGGGATCTGTCTCGGAGTGTGGATTGAAATGAGAAGATGTGAAAAATGGTAATAAAAAGCAGGGTTGTGGCACTGATTTTCACTGATTGCATCACAGGGTTCACGGACCTAAGCTTTTCTAAGCGATTTTTAAAAGTGCTATAGTGGACAAAGAAAAAAAAAACTCTCTCGAACCTGAAGGCTGATCTGTACCTTCCAAGGGAGTTTTAGAGCCAATAAATTCTGTGTGCAGTGTGGAGAGCTTTTGCCTGGATAAGGTTTGTGTTCCAGTCAGTGGAACAGAACGGAGCCATGGCACCGTAGCCTAACTCCGGTCATTCTGCTGTTGGAAACAGCGGAGCTGGGGAGCACCAAACAGCGAGGGAGCAATTATGCAGCCTAATGTCCTCTTTCTCCCTAAAGTAACAGGCTAAAGTGTGGGCAGTGCCTGTGCGAGCTTCTCCTGTATTTCCATGCAAGGACCAGTCCTGGGGAAGAAAGCCTGGCCCGTGCTCCGGCTGCGTAATTCAGCTAATTGCCGTGGTGGTTTGTGACGTGCAGCCTCCTGTCCCGTGAGGAAGTGGGCTGAGGGACCACCGACTGCCAGCATTCCTGCAGCTGGAGATCACAGGGATCATGCTCCCGGCTGCCCACGTCCCTTTCCCGCATTGCTGCAGGTTAAAGGATTCCAAACCCAGCTGGCCACTGCGTGTTGCAACACGGGCACGCAAGATAGGGGTGATGGCAACAGGCTGGATTTGCTTCCTGACCACAGCCAGCTCACGTTAAAACTGCAAATTCCTGTCCAACGGCAAAGCCTGGCACTGCCAGTTCCAAGGGCAAGGCGTTTTGCTCTCAGGATGTGTCAGGAGTGCTGGATCGCTGTGCTTCGTGCAGAGGAAACTGTTTGCTGATGGCAGGATATTCCTGAGGTGTGCAGGTTTTGGGCTCAGTGGGTTGGTTGTGCCTAAAAGCATCATCCATTCCAGGTGAGAGGAAGGTGGGTCCAGCAGTGGCAGTCCTGTAAGAGAACAAAATGACCTTAACAAAGGGGGTGGTCAGGACTCTGGGACACCCCTGACAGCTCACACTGCCCCAGAATAATAGGGTTTTGAACAGGAAGAGGATGTGAAGCAGGACACTATGATCCAGCTTTGACTCTGGGAGCTTCAAGATTTTTTAAAAAAACCGTTCAGGAGAGCAGGAGAAGAAGCCTTGTTGTTTCATCAGTCTGGTAGAAAGCTGGAAAAACAGACCATTGCTTGTTGTCTTCTGAAGAATCAGGTGCAGCAAAGGGATTAATGAGGCAGTGAGAAGCTGGCCAACTCTTTTATTGGTGGTTCCTTGCCTTTCCCATTTAGTTTTGATCTTGTTTCACATGTGTTTCCTATGAGAATGTCTGTACCTATTTTCTTTTGGCAAAGAGCAGTACAGGAAGAGCAGGTTGTGATGTGAAGAGGCATCTTATGCTCCCCACAGGTCAAGCTGCTCCAACTTGTCTGACTGCCTGTATCTATCCAGTATCCCAGCCCAGCTTTGTGCGATGAAATTGGAAGATGATCATTCCATATTTCCTTGGCCATATCTCTGTGTATGGAAAGCTGGCTCTGCCTCCCCGCTGAAGCCCCCAAGGCAGCATTGCCAGAGAGAGAATGAAGATGTTGGCAGTTTGGTTGGAAGCAGTAGGAGTACAATTAAGATTAAGATGGCAAACACTTGATTTTGGTTGGCTATCCCTATCAGCTGTGCGCGTATGTGATGCATGGTTAAAAAGACGGCATTCAAAATTCACGTTGATGCATCTCAGGTTAAACCCTCAGGAATTTGGGTTTAATCTGTCTGCAGACTCAGGAAACTGCTGGCAAAGCTTCAAAAGTTTGACGTGCTGTATCTGAAGCAAAGTTTGGGCCCTGCTGTGCTGAATCCCAAAAGGCAACTGCATGAAGGCAACCTTTTGCCTTTCCTCCCAGGATCTTAAAGCATCATGCAGAGGAAGGTGGTGCTCTTATCTAATTTTAAAGATAAGAATGCTCTGGCATAAAGGAATCGAGTGCCTTGCCTAAGGTTGTACAACAAGGCAAGGGGCAATGTCACAAAGCCAATCAGGTTCCTTCACTCTGGCACCATTAGTCACTGAACCCCATCCTCTCCTCCTCTCCTTCTTTTAATTATTCCATGAGAAAGAGAGATGAGGAGGAATACATTAGTTGGGCAGCTACAGATGGTGATAGAAGGAAAGTGCAAGCTCAGCAGACAGTGTTTACCCCTGGGGAAGCAATGAGAGGCAGTGGCACACAGGATCCTTCAAACATCTCCCTGTTGGAGGCAAAACTTCCTGCAGCCGATTGTGCCTGCAAGCCAGCAGCACCCAACAGTGTCTCTGGAATATCAGATTGGAGGAAAGGACAGCTGCTCCTCTCTCCACTCCCTTCCCCACAGAGCAGTGATGCACAAGGTCTTCTATAACTTCTGCAACAAGCATATAATTGAAAATTAAAATATAGTACCTGTGGTCTCCTGTAATGCAGAGGATGTTTCTGTACTCAGTGCACAGCTGACAGCACGCTCTTTTTCAGAAGCACAACTTCCTTGACAGAATGCTATCCAGAACTTACTTCATGGCCTGTATTTTTTGTTTGTTTGTTTGTTTCATAAATTGCAAAAATTCAAAGTTGATGATATGCTTAAGAGCTGCCTAAAGCCCCCAAAGGAGATTTATGAGCTTAATATTTTAGGCTGTATTGAAAAGTTCAAGTCCAAGTATAGACTGGTTTATTTTTATCTGCTACAGGAGAATTACAAGGCCAAGTGATGAAAAATGAGATATATTTTGGCATTTCACATGAAGTTCTTTCTATTCTTTCCTTTTCATTGAAGCGTGCAAATAAATTACCAAGTCTTTTGTAATAAGAACAGCATTCCTGTTATGGGGCTGGATATCAAGGTGTCTGTTTTGTTGTTTTGGTTTTTTTTTTTGTTTTGGTTTTTTTTTAAATTTGAGCTGAATTATCAGAATGAAATTGCAGCCCTGATACTTTTAATTTATTTATTTAATATTTTCTATTGATTTGTTTAATAAATAAAAGGATGCAAGACCTTACCCTTAATTCTTTGAAACTGAACCAGATAAATATAAATATATTTCCTGCTTCCATTACTCATACAACAGGAACAAAGAGGAAGTCTTAGAACTCTCTATTTGAGACAGAGAATTAATTTATTTCAAATGCATCTAAATGCAAAAAGTGTACAGATTCACATTCTGGGTATTTTTCTTTTTTCCACAGTGAAGCTGCTTTTACTTTTTAGATCACTCTCAGGACAATTTACTTATTTTTCCTGAGGTTACAGTTCAAAAGAGCACAGCCTAGGTGGATGAGCAAAGGCAGGCTGGAACTGGTAATCTTTTGAGCCATCACTGTTTGGAGAAGCTGCTCTTTGTTGTGATGCTGAGCAGCAATGCTGCTTTCCCAGCTCCTCTTCCTATGTTCCTGTTAATCTCATTTTGTGAGGTTTAGCTCTCAGTCCCTTTTAATTTCTGCTTTCTAACATTTTGCCCCAACAGACATGGATGAAGACCCAGGCCAGAATCTGACTGGGAGTGTTGCAAACTTCTGCAGTGGTTGCTGACCTTTGCAGGTTGATGAACAGGGAAGGGGCTACTTGAACTTACAGGTCACTCTCCCACGGGTGCTTTTCTCTTTTGTACCCAGTTTTTCCTGATGGTATAAAGCTGAATAACCAAATCATGCTGTGAATAACCAAATCATCCCTAGTTAGCATGCACAAAATGAAACACTTGAAAAACTACCCCTGTCTTAGCAGCAGTATGCAGACTCCAGTCAAAGCAGTTTGTAGTCTTAGACTTTGACTTGGAAGAAAGTTGTTCAGTTTGTATCTGAGCAGCTTGAGACAGGAGAGTGCTTTTGACTTTCAGATGTTCTGTTGAAGACAATGGAGGAAGTGGCATTTTTGTTAAAGATGACTTGTAAGAAGTGTAAAGAGCTGCTGAAGCTCTTCTGTAAGCAATAAGCTCTGTGACCTCTTGACCTGTTTCCTTCAGTTCCTTGCAGCTGATGGGCGCTGTCCTGCTTCTGAGCGCCACCTGTGCAACCAGTCCAGGTGACATATCTGGAAATCTGGACTCATTCCTTGCCTCACATGGCTGGTGATTCCTCTATCCTCATGAAATCCAATAGGGAAGACTGTGGTGTGGCCTGTTTGCATAATGGCAGCTGATACTGGGTCGTATTGCTTTGACTTCTTCATGCAACTTCATCTTTTTTCATGATGCACACACCCAGAGTACAAACAGAAGGAAACAATCTCCAGTGAAATCAGTGGGGGCTGCATGGGTAAATCCCTCTGCAGTGCTTTCAAAGCACAGGTATGTCTATAGACTGCCATTAAAGAAAATTGTCAAGAGGTATATTTATATTAAAGTGCAGCCTGACAGTCTTGATGTGCTAGATGTGATGTAAATGCATGGGAGGAGACTATCCCTGCCTGGAAGGCTCAGCCAATGTCATGCAGCACGGTGGGGGCACAGCAGATGTCAGTGCTAAGAATACAGATTTCCAGCTTCTCATCTTTGAACAGCATCTTTAGCAATTTTGGGTTTGTTTCTTTGTTATAGATGCTCTTAGGACAGAAAAGGATCCTTCTCCTTTCACACCTTCTGTTTCAGATTTTCTTTTGATATAAATGAAGAGGACAGAGATAGTTGAATGGAGCAGAAAACTTTTTGCCTTCTCATGTGCACAATAGATACACAGAGCTTTGATCATAAGTAAGTCAGCAGAACTGCACCAGTAAGCTTTGGGGGGCGGAAAGCAAGAAAGATCAGACTCAAATGATGGCTATAACCTTCCTTTTCCAAAAAGTTTTAAGTGTATTTGTAAATGGTTTACTATTACTCTAATAGATTGTCTTGGTTTGAATACTGGAGCCTTGGCTGCAGTCATTATGAAATGGTGGAAGGCAGCAAGGAGGGTGTGCAGCAAGTTCAAAATCCTGGGCTTCAGGAGAGTAGAATTTGGCCTCTCCAGGGATCTTCTTGGTAAAGTCCCATGGGATAAAGCCCTGAAAGCAGGATGGGCCCAAAAAGGCTGGTTAATACTCAGGACTGCCTCCTCAAAGCTCAGGTGTGATGCATCCCAACAAATTAAAAGTCAGGTGAAATACCAGGACACCTTCTTGGATGAACAAAGAGCTCCTGGACAAAGTCAAATGCCAAAAGGAAGCCTACAGAGGGCAGAAACAAGGACAGGTTGACTGTGAGGAATGCAGAGAGACTGCCCAAGCATCCAGGGTTAAGAAAGCCAAGGCCCTGGTAGAATTAAAGATGACCAGGGACATCAAGGACAACAAGAGGGCTTCTATAAAAGGAAGGAAGGAGAAGGAACTACTATCCTTTTGATAAAAGGAAGACTGGGGAAATGTGAGTCACCTCCACAAGAAAAAGGACACCTGGTTACCTGGGATGTGGAGAAGGCTGAGGCAACCTATGACATTTCTGCTTTGATGTTCACTAGCAAAGGCTCCAGCCACACCCCCTGAGCTGCAGAAGGCAAAGGGACTGGGATAATGTAGAACTGAGATAATGTGGAACCTCCCACTGTAGGAGACCAGTTTTGAGACCATCTAAGGAACTTGGAGGTGGGCAAGTCCACAGGACCTGATGAGATGCAGACACAGGTCCCAAGGGAACTGGCAGATGAAGTTGTTAATCCACCATCCATCAGATTTGAGAAGCCATGGCTAGTCCAGTGGAGTTGCCACTGATGGAAAACAGGGAAGCATAACCCATGTACTTGGCCACTAAGGGCAAATCGTGCCAGAAGAGTGACTGACATCATCTACCTGGGCCTGTGCAAAGCGTCTGACTCTGCCCCACAAACCTCTCTCATGGCCTTCCCCAAGGGTCAGTGATGGGACAGATGTCATTTTACATCTTCCTTGGCAACATGGGCAGTGGGACTGAGTGCACCCTCAGCAGGTTTGCCCACAGCACCTGGCTGTGTGGTGGACTCAGCGTGCTGGGGGAAAGGGATTTCATCCAAAGGAACCTTGACAGCTTGAGGGGTGGGCACAGGCATCCCTTTCTTCCCTTCCCTTGACAGCTTGAGGGGTGGGTTCAGGCAAACCTCATGAAATTCAACAAGGCCACGTACTGGGTCATGCAGGGCAATCCCTAGGGAAAATATAGGCTGGGAGGAGAGCAGCCCTGGCTTGGGGATGCCTGGATGAGAAGCTCACCATGAGCCAGCCACGCGC
Organism: Brachypodius melanocephalos; assembly: GCA_013398615.1. NCBI lineage: Eukaryota > Metazoa > Chordata > Aves > Passeriformes > Pycnonotidae > Brachypodius > Brachypodius melanocephalos. The sequence goes on along the minus strand of VZSR01003183.1, from coordinate 1,452,102 downwards.
ACTTGCAGCCCAGAAAGCCAAACAATCTGAGCTGCATCCACAGCAGCCTGAGCAGCAGGTGGAGGGAGGGGATGCTGCCCCTCTGCTCTGCTGACATCCCAGCTGGAACACTGCATCCTGCTCTGGGGTCTCCAATATAAGGACGTGGACCTGTTGGAGCAAGCCCAGAGGAGGGTGATGAGGATGTTCAGAGGGCTGGAGCAGCTCTTCTGTGGAGACAGGCTGGGAGAGCTGGAGCTGCTCAGCCTGGAGAAGAGAAGACTCCAGGGAGACCTTATAGCACCTTCCAAGGCTGAAGGGCTACAAGAGAGCTGGAGAAGAACCTTTCACAAGGTCATGCAGTGATAGGACGTGGGGTAATGGCTTTAAATTGTAAGAGAGTGGATTTAGAAGTATGGTAGAGATTCTGCACTATGAGACTGGTGCAGCACTGGCACAGGTTGCCCAGAGAAGCTGTGGCTGCATCATTCCTGGAAGTGTTCATGGCCAGATTGGATGAAATTGTCAGCAACCTGGTCTAGAGGAAGATGTGTGTCTCTACTCACAGAAGAAGTGTTGGAATTAGATGTCTGCAAGGTCCTTTCCAATCCAAAACATTCTACAACTCTGAAATACTCAGTGCAAATATGGCAATTGTAATTATTTAGCACTTGTAACTTCTCTGCTTTTACATTAAACAGTTCTCGAATCCTGTGAAAACACGTTCAAGTGGCTCATTTCTTGAGTGCTTCTTTCTTTAGTTTTGACCATGAAGCTCCAAAGATATGAACTAGGTCATTACCTTCTTGAGATTTATCATGAAGGCCTTTAACTACTCCAAAAACTCTTGTGGATTCTCCCCACACCAACTTGTGAATATCCTTTGGAATACCCTTTGTCTTCTGAGTAAGGAAACACTGTGTTCTCAGTAGCACAGAGGATACAGACCTTCCCATATAAATACTCAGGTGAACTCTTTTTCGGGTAGCTTTTACATTTGTGGAAGGGACTGGAGCTTTCTGGCCTTAATGGGGCAGATGGTTAGTGAAAAGCTCTCCTGTTTGGTTTTTTTGTTTGTTTGTTTGTTTGGTTTTTTGTTTTGTTTTTGTTTTTTTTTTTTTTTTCTGTAGAGGCTGGGTAGAGGAGCTGCTCTCTGTCTGTTGGGATCAATGACAAAGCTCTTCACTTTTGGATTTAGGCTTTGCTAGGAGCTGGCCCTGGAGGGCTGAGGGTTGGAACCATCAGTTAGTCATGAACAAACATCTGTTTTCGTGCTGGCAGTGCGAGTAATGTGGTTCCTCAACATCCCTGCCACGAAGGAAGAGATCAGCCTTGGCATTAGGTCTTGGCAAATGCGTCCAGCCCGCGTGTGCTCACAGGCAGGCTCTGTGCACTGTGTTCTGTGAGGCAATTCCTGCAGGTACAAAGAGAGGGTTTGGGTTTAATTATATATTATTTGAGCTGGAGAACAGTCAGTGACGTGTGTTCCTGTCTGTGGCTATGAAATGTGTATGCTCGTCCTATTGCCCCACAAACGTGAGCATGTTCACCCAGAAATGTGTAAGAATCAAAAGCTTTGTGTGCAAATGGAGCCCTATTTCTACATCATGTGGGGACCTCTCTTGTGTTTAGATTAGTGCCACCCTTTTCTCCACAGAAATATCTCACAGGGATCTTCCCAAAAGCTCTGAAGCCACCCTGAAGTGAGTTATGGTACAAGCAGGATGTGTTATTGCAGTATGATGTTTTGGCAGATCGGAATGAGAACAAATGATTTCTCAGTGTTTGAATGAACAGACCTTTCAGAATTGCCAGTATTGCCACAAAATGGTTTGAAGTCTGTCCTATAAGCGTACTGAGCAGGCAATCTGTTTTACCTGTTCTGTTTCTATGATCAGTAGTTGACTTTGGCTTTCATAGCACAGAGGTGCATTCAGATAAGGTTTAAATACGAGCTATGAATCCACAGGTAAGAGGTAATTTACTTTTCAGTTATAATGGCATCCTTACTGAATCAAGACTGTGTGGTTATTATATTCTCCAGCCTCATTCTCTCCAGTTGTGATCTTCTAACTCTTTGCTGAAAACATCCTCAAAGCCTTTCTTCCGAACTTTTGTATTATTTCTTCAAAGACAAAATACAAAGACATTTGTATTTTTGACCCATTTCTAAACCCTTTTCTTTTGTAATCTTGGTAGATCATCATGCTACCCTTGAATCAAGCCTTTATGAGGAGTTTGAACTAGTTAATAGAATTTATAGGTGAATAAATAAGTATGATTTAAAAATTATTTCAACAAGACATAATGCAGAAGGACTTAAAGAGAGTATGAAGTGGATATGGACAGTGTGTATTCACTGACCCCATTCTGACACTGACAGTGGCAACAGGGTTAGGTCCAGAGGCCAGAAGTTTCTTTAGAAAGCAGGAAGATTTCTATGATGCCTTTCTTTCCCTTGGGCAAACACATCCTGAATGGCAGAAAATAAAATGAGGAGCAACTCAAGCTGGTGAAAAAACATGAGTGGTAATATGCAGCATGAGAAAGGAACCTAAGTCACATGGGAAAAGCCCTGGAGTTGGGTGCATGCAGCAGGAAAAATAAGATGTGTTATTCTTTGAAGCATGGCTGTCCTGAGAGCCCCAAGAAGATGGTGAGATCTCAGGAAATCGTGGGTTTCCCTTGGGATGGCCCAGCACAGGCCTGAGTAAGAACATTGTAGGAGACACTTGAATTGTTTAGAACTTGTTGCATTGCTATTTATAGTAAAAAATACTTTGCTTTATCCTTTTCCTTCAGCTTAATAAGACATTGTGAACCCTAGCTAAGGTGTAAGTATGAAATTGCAATGGAAGTGAGGGAGAAATGACATCAAATGCAGCGCAAGGAAAATAAGAAAAGAAAAATTCAGGGGATGTCAAGAAAATCAGTCTGCTCTGACACTTTCTAGAGCTTTGTTTTAAAGAAAGTGACAGCAACATTGATAGGAAGAAGAATTGACACAGCTCTGTAAAATATAGTGAATGATCTTGGCAGAAATGGGTAGCAGATGGAGAACCCGAGTGTCTGCAATGGCAAATCCTCACAAAACCGTGCAGGAATTACATGCAACAAGTGAAGAGGCTGATGATCACTGTGCCTGCCTTTCTCTACAAGGCTGGGCTTTTTCACACAAGGGTCTTTTCAGCTGAGCTCAGGAACTGACAATGGTGTCAAAAGCAAGGTTGTGTCCCCCTCATTCACTTGTCTCTGGGGGGAAGAGTGATGCCACATCCATCACCAGCTCCTTGGGCTGCAGTGGTCCCTGCATTGTGATTCCCTTGGTATTGTGAAGAGCCTTTGCTTCACAAACAATTCCAGGGAGTCCCGTGGGGCTCCTGAGGTGGGTGGAGGTTCTGCTGGCAGCAGATTGCTCTGGATGCCTTGCAAGCATTTCTCCTCAGTGCTTATAAAGCCTGCTGTCAAAAGCTGACTCTTCAGTGGGAAAAGTAGCACCAGAAGGCCACATTTATGGTGTTTCCTGGCCATTAATGACTGAGGAGCAGTAATTTTTTAATGATTTAATATGTGCCATCTGCAAAGTCTGCTGTTGTAATGGCCCATATATATTTTACATTCAGTGTGGACTTGAGACTTATGTGTCACTAATGAGTACATAAAATAATAAATAAAGTTAATTTGGGTGTGTTTTATATGCAGAAAACAAATGAGTCTGTTACTTCTGCTAGGAATATTCATCATAAATCAGATTTTTAGTAGCTTAAAGTCAATTAACTTCTTAAAGCTTATGTGATGACTTACATCAGCCTGAGCTTTGGTTCAGGCATCTTTTTGAAGATGTACTGCCTACAGTTTTTTGTTGTAACTCATGGCAACTTTTGAATCCCATATACTTTGTTTTAGCAAGAAAACTTAATTTCATTTATCATGAGAAAACACAATTTTCACTCCAAAACTTGGTCAGCTGGTTGTTTTGAAGTAAGAGGCACTGTATAAACTGAGACTAAAAGAATTCTTGACCTCAAAACTTAAAATCCCTCATTGTTATGACAAGTCCTCCATTCTTTTCAGCCTTGCATTACTCTGTTTCATTTCTATCCTCCTTGTACTAACATCAGTCATTGGTTTTGGCAGTGTTTCCTAACCTTTGAGCAGGAAAAGTTAAGTGATTTTTCTCCATCTTAGAGTTTTAGCACTCTTGACAGCTCGAGCCCTGTTTTTCCTGAGGAACTTGTCAGTGTTCAATGTTCTGCTCAGAGGCACAACCTCAGGCTTGTCAGGTTGTTTATGGCTTTGGAGCTCTGTGCTTTGGGTGTCCACTCTCAGAACACACTGTTCCAGCTCCACTAAAACTCCCCTCCTGGGGCCTGGGAAAGGTGCTACACAAAACCAACAAAGCAAACCAATTAATTAAAAAAAAAAAAAAGAAAAAAGAAAAAAGAAAAAAAAAAAAGAGAGGTAAAACTGAACTGGTGCCTTCACTGTGGGGTTTAGTTTTTTTGAAAAGGAGAATAAAAAGAGAGAAGCCACACATATTTGGCAGAAAAGCTGACATTAGTTGCATAGAAGCAGTGTCAGGGGTGAAAAATAGACCTTATTGAAAATCCCAGAATTACTTTCTGAATAAGTGAAGGCTTGATCCTGGGTTGCTGCCACAGGCTTCAAGGAAAGCTGGAGGTGCTCAGAGCTATATGGCACAATCCTGCAATCTCCATAGCCTAGGACAGGTTCCAGTCTCATCTTTCTCTTATTAGAATACCTGCTTACTCATCCTGCAGCCCAAGTCAGGGATATGAAGCCTTTTGGCTGGAAGCTGCAAGGAAGCTGAAGTCCTACATCAGCACATTTGACACTGAGGGTCTTAAAGCACAGCAAACCAAATCCTGAGGAGTGGAGCAGCTGGTTGGGGTGGCAGAAATGTCTGGATACCCACAAAGCTCCCTCCAGCTTTAATTAGAGTGGGTTTGGATGAAAACTTTTAATCCAAGGATTGAAATGAAACCTGAGTGCAGGATTTGCTCAATTCTTAAACTTTCTGTTAGATTCAGTTTTCTTTATTCCCTATTAGGGCCAATTATGGTTTCCAAATGGGGGGCTTGGAGGCCTCCAGGTAAGCAGAGCTCTGTAAGGGTCATGGCCAAGGCCAGGGTACTGTCAGGCTGTGTAAAATTGCCTTGAATTCTCTCTAGCATTATTTGGCTCCCACCTCCCTTCTCCTTTTCAATCAGTACAGTAGAAAGTTTGTTTGAAGGGAGATAATTTTACAAAGTGCTGAGTTCAGTGTTCCAGAGCCTCTGGCACTCAGCAGGAGAACTTGCATGCTTTTAATCTATCTCCTGTGTTCCTATATTAAAGGAAATGTTTTCAAAGTGATTTGAGCAAGTTACCTGTGTGAAACCTGCTAACAAATAATGGGAGATATGCTTGCAACAGTTGCATCACTTTCAAAGTTCTCCCTTAGGAGCAGAAAAGATTTCTTATTGCTAGAAATACTTTTATTTTCTTAAAAAAAAAAAGAAAAAAAAAAAGAAAAAAGGAGAAGGAGAAGAAAAGAAAGGCTCTTATATGTGATTTTTCATTGCTGTCTCTCCTCTGCTGGCTTTAATCATGCAAGCCTCCCACCAAGGTCAAGGGGAGTTCTGGCTGATTTACAGGCTACAGGAACTGGGAAGCTGATGCAGATTTAGTGACTGTTTCCACAGGACCAAAGGAAACGGTGGAGGCAGGGAGCAAATCTCAAACTCAGGAAACTCCTCAGTAATTTCCTCCTCACCAGTGTTTCACTCCTTGAGACAGAAGATCCCCACTGATTTGAAGGGTGAATTCTTTGAGAGATCCTGCCCATGACTGCAGCATTATCCATTGAGCAGATCCAGAGCAGATCCTGCCACTGGATGTGGGCTGGTGTGTTTGAGCTGGTGAACATTCCCATCTCCCAGTGCCTTGGAGAATGCTGAAGAGATTCAGGCAGTTGTAGCTCTGAGCTAAGGCTTTGCTGATCCCCAGCACTCAGCAGGATCTCATTTATTCTGTAGAGTGCAAACCTGCAGACCTGTGGCCAGTCTTAGGGCACTGTGGTTCTGAGTGCCCTTTAATTTCCTTGAGCTGGTGGAATCCTCTCCAGGGAGCAACAGTGGGGCACAGAGCTGTTTGCTGTTCAGCCTCGTCCTTCTGTTCTCAGGAACTCCCTCTGCTGCCCTTACCTGCCTGTGCTCAGCACTGTGCTCTGCTCTGGGCTCGTCTCATGCCCCAGCAAGCAGGCTCAGGCCAGGTTTGGCTCTAGGAAAAGCAGTGTGGCAGAGTCCAGGAGGGTTTTGTGTGTGCAAGAGGTGGCCATCGAGGGAATGAACAGTCTGCTCAGCACAGTGTGATGCTATCCCTGAGATTTTCGTATAATCAGAAGAGAAAAGTGAAGTGTCCACAGGGAAAAAGAAAAAAAAAATGGGTCAGAAAGGGATATTGGTGCTTGGGAATTTGGACTGTGATCTTCTGCTGAGTGGTGTGTGTGCACTGCTGTTTAACTATTTTTGCATTAGTTATTTGATCTTTCCTGTTAGTTTTGCCCAGGTATATTTGTAGTGACAAAATGTGTCAATGCAACTCATCACTCCTTCCTCCTGGAAAACTGATTTCCTTACTTCACTTTCCATCAGTACCTCTGCTGCCACTGTTTTGTGTTGAAGGAATTTTTCTGCAAGTCTCTTCCACCACCAAAGCTCCTTCTAACTTGAACAGCTGCTTACATTTGTTGGGCTGAGATTTAGGCCCACAGCCACAGGATCTCCTTCCTAACAGGTGTTGGAGGAGGATTTCCCCCATCTTACCTTCCACTCTGTTTGACCTGGCACCTTCATCCCACCTTGCTCTGCTCTGTAGTGTTTAGCTCTTTATTCAACCTGCCTTTGCAGCTCCTGATGTCATGCAGATGTTTTTTTCACATTGGCTTAGTGTGAGTTAAAAATAGGCAGGATCTGCTCCATTTCAGATGTCGGGACAAGTGGACAGAATGGTGTCACTCCATGGCTCCCAGAGAGTATTGACCTCTCACCAAGCCTGCTCCAAAGCCTGGTGTGGTCACTGGGAGCCTGGGGGTGGTTGGATCCACAACCCTCCTGTTGCTGTGGAATTAACACATCAGCTCTGAGGTTTGTCTCAAAGGACATGGAATGCTTTCAATGGTGTATTACAAACCACACTGGGACAGTCCCACTGCACCTCACTCCTCCTAATTTTCCAGTTATGTCCCATCCAGACATGGGGTGGGCTCCCAGCACCACACCAGTGTGGGTGGCACTGGCATGTCTCCCTCCCTGGCCAGCAGCTCTGGTTGCTGCTGTTCTCCAGCCCCTTCTGACACCATCAGCCAAAAGGTGCCTTTGACCCTCTGTCCAGGGGGATTTTTTTGCTAATTTGGTGAAATTCATTCCTTACAGATGCATGTGGGAGCTGCCTTCCCAGGAGCAGTGCCCCACAAAGCTTGAACTCTCTCACTGCCCTTTTGATACTTCTGGTGGCTGGATCGCTGCACCTCCGATTCCAGATTCCTGACGGAGTTTTGTGTCTCCTGCCTGCAGTGCTTGGCTCCTGTAGAGTAACCAGCTCTGTACACATGTGGTTCCTCACGGTCACAGCTTACGGTCCTCACGGTCCTTAGAGGTCTGTAGGGTTAGATTGGATTTTAGGAAGAAATTCTTCCCTGTGAGGGTGAGGAGGCCCTGGCGCAGGGTGCCCAGAGAAGCTGTGGCTGTTCCATCCCTGCAAGTGTCCAAGGCCAAGCTGGATGGGGCTCTGACGGGATAGTGGAAGGCGTCCCTGTTCTTGGCAGAGGGACAGGATCTGGATGATGTCCCTTCCCACCCTGGTGCTCCGTATCCTGGCGGCTGCCAGCCCTGGGTGAGCGGTCAGCGCCCGCCAGTCGCGACAGCAGCGTCGCGATCGCGCAGCCGGAGCGGCCGGGGCAGCGCGGTCTCTGTCGGCCCCTGCCGGGCACTGAGGGCGCCGCTGCCTTCTGGTTCCACCTCCTCTGCTTCCACCCGGGGGTAAAAGCCGGGAAATGCCCTTAGAAGCTGAGCGGGGGGCAAGAAAACCTCCTGCACATCCTCATCCCGTGATGGAGCCAAGGTGCGCTCTGCCCGCTCTGCCCGGCCAGCGCAGGGGTAGGCCTGAGCCCTCACAGCACTCCTCAGGCTGCACAAGAGCAGCAGGAAGAGCGGCCTCCTGATGCAACAGGAACAGCTCTTCCCAGCAGAGTGCCCGAACTTCAGAGTGCTGGTTCCTTGATTTCTTTCTCAAGGCTGAGAAAGACAGAGCATCAGCCGATAGCCAAGGGAAGAGGTGACGTGACCAGGACGGCTCCTGCTTGTGCTGGGAGAGATCCAAACTCAGTCTCCTCACAGAGCCCCAAAAGTGCTCATGTTGGCTCAGGAGGGTCTCTGCTGTGGTAGAGTTTTCCCCTGTAACCAGCCTGGACAAAGCTGTGGAAGTTGAAAGCTGTTTTTTGTCTTCTTTGTGAGTGTATCTTCACGTTACTGAAAATAAACCTTGAACATGAACCACCTCATCCTCTGGCATCAGACAACAGCTGTGAGCTGCCACAAGGGTTAACTGAAAATCTGCACATTTTGATCCAAACTATTATCTTTTCACCAAAGGAGTTTATTCTGAGACCTTGCAAAGACGGATAACTGGCTGCAGGTGACAAGGGATGGTCAAGACAGGGCACAGGAGCCCAGCTCTGCCAGATTCCAGAACCAGGATCCACCCACATCCAGCAAATCAGCTGCAGGTTCCCACAGCTCCATCAGACACACACTGACAGCAGGTAGATCTGCATAAATTTTATTGGTTATGAAGTGAAATCAAATAGAATGTATAAACAGGAAAAGAAATTAAAGGTGGTAAAAACGATTGCAAGAGAGAATTTATTCATGGAAGCAGAGAAGCTAAGCAAATCCATTTCTCCTTTAGTTTTCCTTGTGTTTTGCTCTGGTCAGCTCAGTTGCAGACTGCTCTGATGGTAAGCTGATCCTTACTTTAAAATATGTCACCTGTAAATCAAAGTGGGCTCTTGAAATTTGTGAATTACATATTTAAAGTTAAGGATGTGGTCAAATGTTTTGTCAGGAAGCCAGTTTTTATGGTTTTCTCTTCAGCATCTGTAGGTGTTTTCTATGTGTTCAAAGTGAACTCTGTGCGTCTTAGAGCTCGTGATGGTTAAAGGAAGTCATTTTACTCTCTTAATCAGATCTCTTACTCATTCTTCTTAGCCTCTCTGACCTTTAGCATATGGACAATAATTTTTATGTAGCTCCGAGCTTCATGTCCCTAGGGAGTCCTATGTAATAAGAGTCAAAAGAATTTTGGGATTCCTCTCTGTGTAAAAGCTGGGTATAGCAAACAATGACAGAATGTTTCTTGGAACTGTTAAATGGAGAAGCATCAGAAAAAAAAAATCTTTATTTTGTTACAGAACAGGTGAGGTTTCCTACCATTTCTTACTCCTTTTTCAAATCAAACACAACTTTCTAAGAAACTCTGTTTAGGATCTTAACTCGGAAAAGGACAGGAATTGATACCTGCAAAGATGTATCAAGTGGCTTTCTGTCTGCACTTAAAGATTTATACTCTGGTACCTCTCCCAGGTAGTGGAATTTTTCTCTCACAGTCATTATCTGTGATGTAGATAATTTCCTTTGTGCGCATAGACTTTCATCTGCGTCCAAATCCATCCTGTTTTGTGGCAGTGTGTAACACCTGACAGTGGACTCGTTGTCACACAAAATTAACCTCTCCTGTTCCACATGTTGTTGTGGAGAAACAGAGAACTGAGGAAATTTTGTGGTAACTATTCAGATGTAGCATTTCCTTTAACTGGCCCTTTCCCTGCTTTGTGCTTCTATTAATTTTATTTAGATTTTCTAACTGAGACAGGCGCTAGCAGTCCCTGCTGTGCTGCATTAGGCTCTCACCTCCTCTAACACTTCCCTGCTGATCATTATCCTTTGTTTATAGAGCTTCTGCCAGTTTTTTTTCTCTCACTGCTTGTGTCTGAGGCAGTTTGAACCGAGCACAACAGGGAGCTGCTGAAGGAAATGCCTCAATATAAACCCCAGCTCACAAGCCTGTCCTGTTCTCTGCACCCACTGATTTTGCAGTCCAGCAGAAGAGAAGTTTGTGCAACAATATTTCTCCACAAATGCACATTGTTCATTGCTCCTCTGCTGGAGGATTTGTGAATTTTGGCTCTAGGTATAGCTGATATTTTACAGTTGTCTGAAGGAACTCTTGGGACTGCTGGTGCTGTCCTGGCTTTGTTCCTCTGTGGCTCACACTACAGCAAAGGTAATTTCTGTAGTGAGATTCCAGGAGGATTTACAGTGATGCACTTCAAGGCTGATGGAGTTTTTAGGAACTGACACTAGTGTGAGGTCAGAATTCCACCCCCTGGTGCACAAGTGTTTATTTCCTGTGAATTTTACAGTATCTTTGACCTGAAACAGCTTTGGACATGAGACAGAACTCCCACGCTTGTGCCCACAGCCTTATCAGCAGTTTTTATTCACTGCTTTTGTTGGTTACTCTGTTGAGTGGTTTTTCATGGTTATCTCACAGGTGGTCAGACACAAGCAAACTTAATAGTCAGACACACAGACAACAAAAATCCCTGCTGTTATCCCGTGATCTGCCCCACTTTGAGAGTTTCAACTATTTAATACTATTTAGGCTCATGTGCTTCTTCTCATCTGAAAGCACTTTATCAACATTATTCATTCCTATTGCTGGTAACCAATCTAATCTTCTTCTATTTCCAACCCCTTCCTCTCTCCACCCACCAAGACATGGGGATCAGTTTCAAGACACTTCCCTAGACTAGGAGCTGCAGTGACTAAGCAGGCAAAATATTTGCATGACAGGTTTACCAATCTGCTCTGCCAAAAAGCCACCCACCCTTTTCTTGGTATTCAAGGCACAAAGGTGAAATAAAGTGTGAGTTGCTTTGGTTTGGTGTCACCAGAGAAAAGTCTAATAAATACATCCTTTGAGAGCTGGCTCATAATTCCCATTGGAGCAAATTGCTCAGGTTGTACCTTAAGGCAGACACAATTTCATTGTGGCTATTACCACTACACATTCATATAAAACTCGTTTTCTGTTTTGTTTGTTGGGGGCTTTTTAAGTAGAAAGAGGGCATTGCTAAATTAAACTTTTGTAAAAATAACATCTCCTTTCTTTAAAAAAAGTTAAATTTGGCATAAAAGACCTAATTATCCTAAAGGAAAGAATATTTTCTATGTGTTTGCTCTGACATTGTACCTCATCAGAGCTGGGGTTGGGGTTTGCTGCTCTCTTTATCTGCTGACATCCATGGCAGGATGTCATAGCTAGGGGTGCCCATGAGGAAGCTGTTCCTGGACACCTGGATAGGGCAGGTTAGGGAAGAGAGTGGGACCACCACTGCCAGGAGATTTAAATAGATCATCAGAGCTCAGTATCTTTTATCCTTTTTTTTTTTTTTTTTTTTTTTTTTTTTTACTACAGCATCTCTATTAGAAAATGCGACCTATTTTTAATTTATCATTTGTAACAAGGTAAAGTCATAAATGCTGCTATGCTTTTCCAAAGGTTTATACTTTCTTAAGAAAATTGTAATATACTTCTAGTGTGGAAGAAATATACAACAGCCTGTATTTAGCTAATTACCCATCACAGCCCAAGTGATTTCCAATTTCACTGTTTCTCGAGATGAAATGTACTGTCTGTAACACTTGAACTCAAGCAGTAAAACTCCTGGGTGGTATTCCAACATCTAATATTAAGTTAGATTTAACTGTGAGCCATGTTCTTCTCTGCAATACCTCAGGCATGCTGGCTGTAAAGTTTTTGGGGCACCTCTGCAGTCTCATGGCTGGTGAGCAGGTCAGCTGTGCAGAAGAGCCAAAAGCCCAAGGCAGATGCACCTGAGCAGTTTGGTTGTGCTGCATCCCTGCAGGTGTGAGTTTGCAGAAACCACCCTGCAGAGTGCCTGGCTAACCAGGAGAGTGAGCATCCAAATCAGCAGGCAATTGCTGTGAAAAAAGGAAGAACAATGCATCCCACTTGACATTCCAGGTCAGATTTAGGATTTCAGATCAGAGTAAGAGAGTGCAGTGCTGTGTGAGATGTCTGACAATCCATGCAGTGGTTCTGAAGGGAGGGCTCAGAGTGCAGGAGTGTGCATGTCGTGCTCATTTCCTCCTGCTACTGTCACCTTCACCTCAGATAAAAACTGCACTGCACCACAGTCATTAAGCAAGGGCTCCTTCTGCCGTGCTTTTCCCATTAATTCCCAGAACACAGCAATGACTGGACATAGATTCTTTTCAACGCCCACACTTGACAAGCAGGAATGATTTTCCTCCTGGAAACAAAGGCACTGAGGGAGATAGGCAGGCTCCAGCATGCCAGAGGGTGCTGCCCACTGAAAACCTGCAGCATCTCAGGGTTAGGAACCAGGAATGTCATTCTAACCCTTCTCTGTGTGCTCACCCAGACAGTTTGCAGAAGGGACAGAGTGCTTCAGCAGGAGGCTGGCGATCTAATTGAGGATCTAATTGCACCTAAGCAGACTCATGGAATGGACAGGATGAAGTGTGCTGCTGACAGGTCAGGGTGGGCAGTGCTGGGAGCAGCATCAGAGTCACACGGGACTGGGCACAGCATCCTGCAGGACTTTCATGGTGTTTTATGTTTCTCTTTCCCAGTTTGATTGATTCCTGTGTGCATAAACTGCGGGATGACTGACAGACCTCAGGCATTTGGAGAGCTCAGTACAGTAAACTCTTCATTTTTGGGGTTTTGTTTTTTGGGGTTGAGTTTTTGAACATTAGTGGATGTTGGGAGCTCTCCATGGCTTCCTGACTCCATTGAAGCCTGCTGTGTTGGTGCATTTTGGTCAGCTCAGAGAACTTCCCATCCTTCAGCACAGAGAAAAAGGTGGGAAAACTTTTCTCTGGAAGAACATTAAAACACCATCTCTGATGGTTCCTTCATCATACCATGAAGTGACCCCGGGGCTCAGTCCAGCCTCCCTCGCTGTCCTCCTCTGCGTGGTTCAGGGCTCTTCACAGCCTCAGCTGTATCACAAAAGTTGCTGGAGGTGGGAGGGAAGAACTCCCCCTCCCAGTACTTTGAAGAGCCTCCAAGAAGCTCTTTCAGAGAGTTTTCAGAGGATGACAGCTAACAGGCCAAACTTGGAACCCCAATGCAGACGTTTACCGCCCGGCTCCTGCTGAGGACAGACTCCGGAATTTGGCACTGCTGCCTTGGGCTCTCCAGGATTTCAACAGATGTACTGCATTGATTTAATGTCTGAAAGGGAACCCTGCTGTGGCTTCCACAGCTTGTTTCATCGCTTTGGAAATCAAGCAGTAACATACAAACAATACAAGCAATTTTGTGTTATAAACAACATGCAATGCTTAGGGAATTGGGATTAAAATAAAACATCTTCAAGACTTTTGGCATTCCCCTATCCTCCATCTGGAGGTCATTTTCTTTTTTTCAGACTCTTCCCACTTTTGTCTATTTTTGAATTTTCAGTATTTTCCCTGCAGCTTGGAAACACCTCCAATTTGCTCTTTTTTAAGCCACACGACAACCTTGATAGGCCTTGTTGATTGCCTCAAGTAATTCAGAGCTAATAAAAACTCTAACTTCACACCTCTGAGAGAGAGGAGTTTGTGCAATGTGCACTCCACAGTGTTCCTGGCATTGTGCAGTGTTCATATGCCGTAATACGCCCATTTCTGTGTTGACATCCATGCTTTTGTTTGTATATTTTGGGACCTGATGCTCATCCTAGGCTCCCACTTTGTATGTGGGATGGGGAGGAGGTCATTGTGCTTCTGAAAACACTTCCAGAAACATAAAAGTGTAGTGATTTACTAAATCTTCTCCTATTTGGTTTCAAAGGATTGCTTTTCAGCAGCATTCAAAGGAATGTGAGGAAATAAATTGAGGTTCCTTTACCTCTACTGCTGTGTTATTGACATGATTACAGCTCCAAAGAAAGATTGTAGAGCTAGAAAAGATACAGGCAGATGGAGTAGCAAAAGATATGGCCCCATTTCTGTGTTGACCATTACATAAAGTTTTTACCTTAGGAAAAAACCAACTGAATGGGCATGAGATAAAATAGTATAAAAATCATGAATGGAGTAGCGGATGAATATGATTAGAAAAACATCATTTAGGATTTCTCATATTTCAAGAACATGTGGCAAACCTGGAAGAAATTAAGACACTGCTTTTTCAAAAGCAGTGTGGGTACACTTGTGAGCATTCCTGCCAGAGGGTGCTGTCAATGCCAAAAGTTTACCTGGATTCAGACTGGAACCATTCACAGAAGCAAACTCCACCAAAAGCTACGAAACACACTTGTTACCATCTCTGGTTCTGAGATTATTACCATGTGTATCTTAAAAAGAAAGTTTGTCAGGGACAAAGTGTATAAACTTCTGTTTTCTTACTCTTCCATCAGTCATTGCTGATGACAGGATACTGGGCTGTTCTCTGCTGTAAAATCCCACAATTCTTATGTTTCTGGTCTAAAACTTTACTTCCTTCAAGTCAACTTATTTTCTCTTTGTCTTATACTTTTTCTATCACTCTCTTTGGTTTTTCCACCTATCAGGCTGTGTTCTCTTCCACCCTAACTACCTCTGCTATTTTCTACTTCTTTTAGGTCCTCTTCAGAGATTAATTTTTTGGCTAGCAGTAAATCCTCACTGTTATACCTAGAAAAGACCTTGAAAAGATTTCATCAGCTTGGCACCCCTCTACATTTTCTAGTTACCAGTGATTTGGGGGTTAAGGATGAAGCACCTCAAAGAGCATTTGAAGCATTCCCTCCCTGACAAAGGAGGTTTGTTTAAGGAGTTTCCAACCACTTACTAAGTGCCATTACTATAATGGTAATCTGCAAGAATTTTGTTGCTGCCCCTATTTCACTTGTTCAAGTGCTTGTTACATTTTATGCCTTTGGCTGAGTGGTGATTTTTTAAAAACGAGGTGTTGTGACTGCAATATTGGGCACAGCAGGGATCATGAAAAATGCCAGATGGAACAAAATTATTCTGATTTTTGATCCACAAAGAGCCTAACTGTCAGTCATGCTGGGCATCCAGCAGCTCCCATTGAAATCAGTGGCCCCAGGCCAATCCTGCAAGAAGTGCTTAGTTTAGTTCACTGGATTGGCATTGCTGCAGAACCTGCCTCACACCACAACTGAGCTTTGAGAATACAGACGGAGATGATAGTGTCAATAAAATCAGGACATGCAAAGAAGCCCTGGGGAAAGGCAAGAGATTGATGCCCTACTGTTCCCTCTTTTTCTTTCGGAGGTTTTTTTTTGCATTTTTCATTCAAGTGCTGAGTGTGTTAACCACAGCTCCACACTGTTTGCTGTATTTTGATTTAGTAGGTCCTGGCAGGAAACTGATTTGGAAGTACAAATTTGCACCTCGGGTCTCAGTCTGAAGTCATACTTGCTGAATATTTTTTCTATTCTGCAGCACATTCTTATGGGGGAAAAAATCCTCATGATCTTTCTTACTCATGGTACACTGAAGGGCAGGCTACAACCAGTGGGACAGTTCCTGAAAATACACTTAGGATTCACTCATGGACTTTATTCAGGGGATTGTTTAGTCTTCTGGTTTGGCTTAGAGTGCTTTTCAGCCAGTAGTTCATTTTATTCTGAAGCATATCAAAGTTCAAATCAAAACACCTGAAATTAAAATAGCAAACTTCAAACTCAAAGGTGAGATTATTTGGATGTTTGTGTCCATGTCTGGATTTAGCCCACTCTTGAGAACAGCAGAGCTGTGATGAACATTTGAAGCTCAAACCTAATGATTTTATTTGAATCTCTCTCTGTATTGAGACAGTAAACAAGTTACTGATTTGTTTAGAAGAGTACGTGTACATTCTCTGTTGAAGGTGGCCCACTGCTCACTTTGCACGAAAATAAATTGTTTGCAGAACAGGAAGATCCCTTCAAAAGATTCACAAGCAACAGAGGATAGATAAACGTCAAAGAATGAGGCTGGAATAATAAAGAAGAATGAAAAAAAAATGAAAAGAGCAAGTAACCCGAAAACCTTGGTCACTGCAGCTTCTGGGTGTAATTCTCTTTCACAGATGCACTCCGGAGTATTGACAGGTTCAGATCCCTGTTAAGAGAAATGTAATCCTATGCTCCCCTGTGAGCAGGGAAGGACATAAATCTACAACTCAGTGAACAGAATGCTTTTTTTTTTTTTTTTAAAATACAAGCTGGTTTGAATTCTGCCATCCACATGGCAAGACCCTTACCTGAGGTGATACCATCATTCCATGGAACTCCTGAAAAAGCGTGAAAGCAGCAGAACAATTTTTCACAGCATTAGAATTTAAATTGCTTACAAACATACATGTTTAAGCTTCTGCCTTTCAGTCTGGACTACAATGCACTTAGGTTTGTGACACAAAAGTCTCCTGGTTTTTGTTGTTTGGTGGAGCTGTCTGGAGGGTGACAAAGGTGCTGCCAGCCCAGGTGTGTGTTCTGCATGTGCTGGGGACCAGGCAGGAGGGGGCTGCCACCAAAGCCAGCAGATGGGATTGTCCCCAGAGCAAAGCAAGCTCTGAAGCCAGGTGGCTGGGAACTCCCAGCTGGCCACCTGTAGCTAGGGATGGCCTGGCTGGAGGAGCTAAACCTGCTGCTTCATCCCAACGATTTTTGGAAGCTCACGTGCAGCTCCACAAAAGGGAAAAACAACTGGGAATTAGCATGATAGCAGGTTTGTACTTTGCCAAGCTGTTTGCTTTACTTTTTGTTGTCACAGAACATTATGAACAATTTCTCCAGATGGTCAGACCTCCTTCCAGCTGTCCTTTGAAGGTGGACTGTAGGAGAATGGGATCTTCTGGCAAGTAGCTGCAACATAGGAAGGCTATACTGGAATCCTCTAACTGTCCATTTGCAGTTTTTAGGATACTTTGGGTGTGCTGGTGCCAATTTGCAGCTTGGTGTCAAAACTCAGCTTGTTCTTTACCCTTCCTCCAGCCTTGCTCTACCTGGAAAAGGTGTTCTGTGGGAAATGCTGTTGTCATTGTGTTGCTAATGAGTTTTTACTCCAGTGGGAGGCACTGAAATCTGGCTTTTTTCACCTGGCTTTAATAAGTGTGTCTACAGATGAAACACAGACGAGAGGTGCTGTGGCTAAAGCAAATTTACAATATTGATAGTTGGCAGCAGATAAAGAGGTGATGTGTTCAGAACTAGGCTTTGTATCATACAAGTTTGGATTTTATTTTTCTACAGCAAGTGAGCAATTTATACTATCAGGCAGGTTTTTTTTGTTGTTGTTTTTTTTACTTTTGTGGGGACACGATGCAGCCTTTTCACTTTGTGGGCAGTGTTTTGAACATTCAGAATCGTTTCTTCTGAGTCTTAATTAGCTGAAGTTTTCTATGGATGATAACTATCCTTCCATCCAGCTGCTACAAATGTCTGTTGAAATATCCAGACACAAATCCTGAAGTGAGTAAACAGAGAAAAACATGCTCTTTATTTTATGAATAGATGAACCCCCTCCTCTTCACACAGCCAAGTAAATGTGGCATCACCTTTTAAGTGCTCTAGCTGTCCTGCTTGCACTGACACACTGTACTCTGACTATTGCTCTGGGCTGATGGCTTTTTGGACTCTCAACACTGAGTCTGGAGCTTGGAAGAGGCACTTGCCAATGAACTGGCTGCTGCCCAGCAAAGAAAGGGGGTTATTTGTGTCTGCCTGCATGGGGTTATTTGTCTCCATAAATGCACACTCTATTCAGTGCTGACAATTCCCACAGTTTTATGATATGGCTCAATATTTAGCACTGGCCTGAGAGCCAGGCCTTAGGGACATTGTGTGGGATGTGTAGCGGTCATATGGTTATAAAAGTAAGATGGGATGGTTTCCATTCTGGGGTACAGTGGTTTGGAAGCACCAAAAGGTAACAGCAGAGTTTTCCTTTGAAATTTTTCTTTTGAAAATTTCTACCACATGTTTTTTTGGGTGCATGAGACGGTTTCTGGCAGAGTCAAGCTGACAATACTTCACTCATCTGTTTCCAGTGAAACTGTGGTAAAGGCAGGGCCTGCCTTGGCAGTGCCTGCAGCTCTGACCTCCATTGTGCACTGATGCAGCACAGATTCAGCAGCACAGTGTTCCTCCGTGGTGCTCTGGGCTCATTGGCTTTTGGCAAATTTGGCTTGCACTGGCCCCATCCCATGGTGGCTGCAGCTTCTGCTCAGCACAAAGGAGGCTGCTGGATGTGATGGCTTTGGGGGCAGAAAGGACATGGGGAGAAATGTCCTGACCTGGTGGGGGAAGCACTGCCACTCACGGAGGGAACTTGTTAACTCCTCTCCTCAGCCTGTAGTTCATGCCAGGTGGATGAGGACTGAGCAGGGTGCCCAGAGGGTACGGGGTGTACTGTGGTAAAGAGAGTGAGCACCCCAAAACAGGTCTGTGGGCCACGCAGAGGGGAGATGCAGGCCCATCTCGTGAGTGAAGATGAAGGAGCTATTAACCTGCCAGCTGATTCACAGCTCTAAGCCTTGTAGCATCCTCAGCGATGATCTAACCTGATTTCCCGTATAATATAAACTGTGGGATTTCCCTGTCTTAACTCCTGCCTCATTCTCTCCCTTGATGCCAGCGAGAGCACGCCTGTTAGAGATGTGTCTGGTGGCAATTTCCACACTTCCAGCGGTGGTGGCTCCCCCGTGGACGTCGTCGGTCGCGAGCAGGGCGGGCTTCTGTCCCCGCGCGGTGTCACTGCGGGGCCGCGAAGCTGCGGGAGATGCCAGAGCTGCGGGAGGTGCGGGAGCTGAGGGAGCTGCGGGAGATGGGGGAACTGCAGGAGATGCGGGAGATGGGGGAACTGCAGGAGATGCGGGGGATGAGGGAGCTGCGGGAGCTGCGGGAGATGCAGGAGATGCGGGAGATGCAGGAGCTGCTGGAGCTGCGCTCCGCTCTGCCGTTCCCGGTCCGGAAAAGCGCCCAGCGGGAAGATTTTGAACAACTGGGAAGCACTTCAGAGGGTTTGCACGGTGCGTTTGTTAGATCCATGCTCTGCTCTCCGTTTTTCCGGGAAACTCAGAAATTGCCGGTTTTTTTACCACCTGGTCAGGAGATTTTGATGTGACAGTTTTGCCAGTGACGCGATTTTAACTTGAAAGTCCGTCTGCTTTTTCACTGGGGTAGTTTATCCATCACCCCTGCGATGTTGTAAAGCAGGAGACGAGCTAATAACCTGACGGGGAGCACAGATCTCCCATGCTTAGCCCGTTCATTCCCAGAAGGTTTTCCGGCTCTGAGTGGCAGTGAAATCTCTAAAATGACCTGCCACGTTCGGGATGCTGCCGATCCGGCTGCAGAGGGAGCCAGGCTCCAGGTAAAGCTCTTCCTCCGTACACCCTTTCCCGTCGGGTTGTTCTCAATGACACAGAGACAGCACTACCGAAAATCTAGTTCTCCCCGAATGTATCTTGTCTTGCTCCCCACACAACCTTTTTCCAGGCCGAGTTCGAGGAGTGAGGCTGTTTGTCTGGAATTTTGCTACGAAGGAGGGGGAGAAAGCAGCTTTGAGTGATGAGCCAGTCAGCCAGAGGTACTGGCTGAGCACTGCAAATGTGAGCACCAGCACACAGTGCAGGTCCAGAGGGTCTGGAGCAGCCTTGGCTGGGTTGGACAGTGGCTGCACAGATGGCTGGAGCTTGCCCAGCACGTACGATGCAGTCAGAGCTAACCAGACCTACTGCATGTGCTCCAGCTTCTGCGGGCAAATGCAGAAACTCATAGACCCACCGAGGGCAAACTAGTTTGGGGATCCCAGAGTCAGCAGAGCTCAGCCCTCTGGGCAGTTTCATGGTTTCTTTTGCTTCATCCTTCTACAGCATGGTGGTAGCAACTTGCTTTGTGTCCCTTGACTTAGAGCCTGGCCACTCCCCAGCCCCAGCTCAGAGCAATATGTTTGCTTCACTAGCTCTTAAAAAGCAAAAGGAGCAGAAAGCAGAGAAAGCTGCTGTCAGCTGGGCAGCTCTCAAGCTGCTCTCTTAGGGGTGGTGGTGGCTGCCAGCTCCATGTCCCAGTTCTGCATCTTGGGCTCTGCTCAAGCAGAAAGCTGTGGAGGGCAAGAGTCTGTATCAGTTCCCAACCCATGGCGCGAGGCAGGGCTTAGTTTTCCCCCGGCTTTGGTTGTTTGGCTCCTGACCCTGTGTCCGTATGCAAAACGTTTTAAATCTACGTGGGCTTGGATTCATCTTCACCATGGAAACACATAAAATGACAAGTGAGCAAAGGCTGATACTGTCAGCAATAGGGAATAAAATGCAAATATTTTATCCTCAGCTTGAAAGATGCTGTTCCTGTTTCTTGAGGCTCCTGTGAAAGGGTTCAGTGTTGTAAGGTCGTGGTCTGCCCTACAGCCAGCAGGTCTTTGCAAACAATGCACTGGGAGGAGTTTCTGAGGCACATTGGGCTGAAGGGATTTCTGTGGTGGCACAGGTGGTCAGTGGCACAAAGAGCAGATCTCTGTATCTCAGCCCCAGCCTGGTGCTGTAGCTCCCAATGTGTTCTTGTCTCATGGCTCCGCACAGGTGAGCACAGTTACAACCCATGCTGGGATTTCAAAACCTTCTTTCATGTTTTTCCAGGACGAGAAAGCTCGTAGAACCTCTTTTCCATTTTGTCCCAGCCCCACGGCCAGGAAATCATCATTTTGTTTAGCCTTTTTTAACCTCAGCTCAAACTTTTGCTTAAAGAGGTTGAAAAAAATAATATACTACTTATCACTACCTAGCTTTCTGTTTATATCATTAATAGCGAGAAACTAGTGAAAACAAAGCTTTTAATGGAAAAGCAAACAGTTTAAGGGTAATTTGTTTCAGCCTGTGGTATTATATATATTTACTATGTGAATAGTGTACATATATATGTATACACTATGTGAATAGATCTATACACACTATATATAGTACATATATGGTATATATAGTGTATATATAGTATATATAGTATATATAGTATATATACTATATATACTATATAGCATCTATATATACTATATATATGTAGTATATATAATATATATAGTGTGTATATATATACACTATACATATATATTATATATATTATATATTTAATCTATAATATATAATATATAAAATATATATAATATATAATATACATAATATATGATATATATTTTATATATATTATATAGATACACTATATAATATATAGACACTATATAATATATATACTATATATACTGTATATATTATATATACTATTTTTTTGTGTGTGTGTGAATAGAAACCTGAATGCAAAGAAGTCGAAATAGGACTCCACCTCGGTCTCGCCGTTAAATAAAACCCATTTCTCGGCGTGCCCTGGGCTCTGGCTGGTGGGCAGAGCTCCGGGAGCACGAAAGGCGCTCGGCACATCCCGCAGCACTCGGTGAGCGCCGGGCTCCCGGAGCTGGGGGAGCGCTGCTGGCACTCGCGCCGCGCTCTGCTCCTGAACAAAGCCCCTCGGCATCTGCGCCGGGAAGTCACCAATTGCCATATGTCACCCTGCTCTGCATATGTTTGGAGGGCCCAGCCACCGGCGCTGTCCCACACAAAGGAGCCGGGGCCGGTGCCCCGCAGTCTGCTCGCCCGCGGAGCAGCCGCGCTCGCCGCCTCTCCGAGTTTGTGCAGAGCAGCAGCGCGGCCCCGGCCCGGCCCGATGCTCTGCAATCTGTCGCTCTGGGAGCCCGCTCTGTGTCCCGGCTGTCGCGGGCTCCGCAGCCCAGGAAGGAGCAGGCGGGACGCGGCGGGGCCATGCCCGGCCCGGCGGCTGCGATGCTCGGCAGGGACCGCTCTCCGAGCGCACCGACCGCGCTCCGAGCTGATGCTGCCTCTGCCTCCAGGGGTTCTGTTCGTGTGTGTTTGCTCCCTGCATCGCCAGCGCGGCCCAGGCTGTATCATACACACGTATTTCACTCGCACTCCCACAACGGGAAGAAATGGGATATTTCCTTGAGTTACCTGGAGCACATCCTACGCAAACAGCTGATATGGGTGTGGTGGAGTAGTGGTGCAATATTTTGCCCAAAATAGGGCTCGCTGCAAGGCTTCCTTCAGAAACCCCTCAGTTCAAGCCTAGGAGGTATAAAAAGTGTCTGCACTGTGAATTTCTCTCCACCAAGCCTCGGAGGGGCACAGCCTTGCTGGGGATTGCAGGCTGAGTTGCTGCTCAGAGGAGCCCCAGGAAAATAAATACCTGCTCCTGAAGGATTCACATCCCACAGAGGCCTTCTTCAGGAAACAGATAATGGTACCAGAGGCACCTGTTGAACAGTGAGGACGTGATAAATTATTGAAGTTTTGTGCCTTCAGATGTACCACTAACCCCATTTGGAGACTGTAGAATAGTGTGTGTACACATGGAACTGAAATTAAGTCAGGGAAGACAGTTTTATTTTAGTATTTATTTCATTCTGTCTTTATTATTATATATTTTTTTTAATCTAGGTAAGCCTGGGTGCTCGTTTCACAGGCTGTAATTGCTTATGCTAGCTTCTCTCAAGGCAAAGCACTTGGCCCTCTGGCCTGAAGTGTTTTTTGACATACAACTTGTACAAAGCCATAAAAAACCCCTGATGTAGCACTGTAATTTTATAACACTCACACATCTGTTTCCACTGACAGCTTTGAAGCCCAGTAATATGGCTAAGTTAGAAAAGAAAAAGAGGTGAAAAAACCACCACCATGTTTGTAGAAATGTGACTAATGCCCAGACCTGCCTGTACTTGTTAAAATGTGCTAGAATGACAATGTTAACAGCTTGGCCAAACATCAGAAAATCACTGCTTCATCTGATGCTGTCAGCTGAGTTATTCAGTAAAGGCAGAGCTGGAAAAATAGTGATGCTTCCCTGGGCCTCAGGGTGGAGTGGCAGAGGGAGATCTCCCACTGATGACTGAGAGATGCTGGTAAGAGCCTGGCCCCTTGCACAGGCTGCCCGTGCTGCTGCCACCCTGTTGTGAGTGGCCTGGTAGCTTTGGGCCTGGAAATCTATCCATCTATCAGTCAGGAATTCGGGAGGTGTGCACATGAGGGGCCTTTCCTGGATGGCACCCCAAAAAGAGCCCAAATGACACCTGATATTTTGCTTGTGAGGCCATCTTCAGGCTGCACAAGGTGAGTCGCCAGCCACTGAAAATGCCTGACAATTGCTTTCATATGCCCTACTTCCCTGAGGGTGGGATTGTTTTCCTAAGCCCCCATAAGCTTCTGTGGTTCAATTTGGACAGGTGTATTTCTGCAGCACTGACACTAGCAGCGGGATCTGTCTCTTTGGTGTTTATCTTGGCACACTTTTGGGAGGTGAAGGAACAGATCTTTGGTTTTGTGCCTCACAGCTGTCCTAAAATGCTGTGCTCTGCCTTCAGGTGACAGGCTCTGTCGTGCCTGTCTTCCAGTGAGGCACAGCTCCCACCTGCCGGGCTGTGTTTGTGCCAAGTGTCATCCCCTGAGCACAGTGATGCAGCAGAGGGGATCTGTGATAAAACCAGGGGTGCTCTACACTGCAGCTTCACATTCCCTGGAAATGGCTCCAGGAATAAAGGACAGTGCTTCAAACAGCCCTTGCCGTAGGCATGTAATTCATTATGCTCTTCATGTAGGGACACATTGAAATTCAGTTCAAAGAGAAAGGAAAACCCTTTTGCACCAAGCAGAGATCAGATTATTTGGTAAGCACAAAACCCTTTTGAGTAATAACTTTTCTGTGGAGAGTCAGATGGTTTCTATATGCTTGGCAGTGCTAGTTTCCCTTGAACTGTGTAATTCAGTTGAGGTGCCTGGTTCAGCTTTTAAACCATCCCATGTACAGCTGCATTCCCAGGCTGGCAAAGCCACTGAGCATCTCTTGCAGGGCCAGTACCTGTGGCATTTGGTCTTGGAGGGGCACAAGGGTAGTCTGACTTAAATTTAGGTCAGTCTTCTCCAGTGACCTACCTCCACCAGTAGTTGAGAGTAAAGCTGGAGGTAAACTGGCACTTTAAATTTCTTTTTATTTATGGAGGTCTCCAGGAGAGGCAGAGCCTCTGTCATTTTATGTGCACAGGGTATCACACAGGCCAGGTGATAGAGAATTCGGATTGAAGCCAGGAGAGTACATGGCTTACTGTACTGGCAGTGAAAAAATACAGAGAGATAAGCAGTTGACCTGAAATAAAATTAGGAGAAGTCAAGAAGTCCAGATGTTATGGTAACTGGTGCAGTTTTCCCTCTTTTTAGCAGAGCTGAATATTTAATTCATTTAGCAACTGAAAGTGACTGAAAGGGAGGATGCTGATGGTGCAGAGGAGAGCTTTGCAAGAGAATGAGAAAAACAATGTATTGCATTTACTTATATTGGTAGCCTCCTAAAAATACACGCAGATTGGGCTAACAGATATAAGCTGTTACCAAGTACTAAACTGTGTTTCTAAGCCAGATGACAGCAGGAAAGGGGAGCACAAACAGGCAGTTTTGTATTTTTTGTTCAGATGAATCGAATCATTCCAATCTTGGGGCCTAATTTATGTTGATGGATTAATTTCTACTTTATATATTCAGACTGTGCACCAGAGAAGGCTGAGAAGTCAAAAAGTCTTACAAAAATCTTACCAAATCCCTTTTGTTGAGAGTCCTACTTGAAATTCTCTTAATTAGGCAGGAAGGAAGAAGTCCCTCTCCGAAGGAGACTCAGAAGGAGTTGCTGTGCATAGTTATTCATGATGAATACTGCAGCTACTCTTTCTGAACACAGGTCCAGAAAAGAGAATGGAGAAAAACTTCCAGGTTTACAGCAGATCAAAGGAGGGTCAGTGGCTGGCAGGAATATGGGAGGGGGGTGGGAAAGAAAGGTGAGAACCTAAGAATCTTAAAAATCAGTGACTATCTCTGCCTACAGGTCACAAGCCTCTCTAAATTGGTAGTTCTTTTCTCTCCTGCTAATTAGTAGTGGCTACAGTGGAAGTGCATATTCTGTCGGCCTGAATTTAGTTAGCTGAGAAGGTAGACTGTGCCTTTTAGGTATCCTTTTTAGGGTAAACTCTTCCTATTGGGCATGCTTTATTACCCTGGGATCCATCCTTCAATGACTTGATATTGTGGCAAATTTCTAGTATCCCAGCTGGGATCACAAGTGTGTCCAGTAAAGCCTCTTGCTTTCTAGGATATCCTAGCATTGAGGGCTACATGAACACATGTACACATATGTCATGATTTGTTTGTACAATCTATATATATATCTATATATATATAGTCCCATATATCTCTATGCTTCTTTATCTTTATATATATTTATTAATTCAAAGACCATTTACAATGATTCCCTTTATTTAAACCTCCCCTGGATTCTATCTGCTTGTTTGTGCCTCCAGGAAAATCAATCTGTGTGGGGTACTGAGCACAGCTGCAATAAAGGAGAAAGAAATAAAGCAGACAGTGAAATACGATGCATTCTCTCCAGAAGGGAAAGTAGAAGCCTCAAGCCAAAGTCCAAAGGTTGCACATGCTGGTAATGCTCTTATCTAACCTGGTTATACCTGGAGCTTGCAGGTAAATGGATTGAGCCATTCTGCAGTGGTGAAACGAGCACAGCGGGGCCTGATGAGCCTCCCTGACACCCCCTGCTCCACCAACACTGCAGTGCAGCAGCACACACCAGAATCCTTCAGGGTACAGCTGCTCTCTGGGGCCACATCCTTCCTTGGGCATCCCCAAATATCTGAGCCTCTTCAGTAGAAGGGCTGAGGAGAAAATGTGAGGCCTCCTGGGCTCCTGGCTGAGGGACTTTTGTCAGATGTTTGGATCACAAACTGGTGCTTCATGTAGGCACAAGCCTTGACTTGGTTATCACATGGAGAAATAAATCCAGTGGTTACAGGGATTGATACAATCTTGAAATGGAAGGATGGAAGAATAGATGTTTCTTTTTCTTTCTTTCTTTTGTTTCTTGGTCTGTCTTTCAAGATTTTTCATTCACTTGCTGGCAGAGAAGTTTCTACTCCTTCGGCTCTTGCCAAGGTCTCTCTATCCCTAGTGTTCCCTATGCTATATTTTCCTACATATTTCCTATATTTCCCTATATGTGGGCCTGTGCTCTCTCTCAACACCAAGACTGTTTCCTAGTTTTCAGCAGAGCTGAGCAGCATGTGCTCTGAGTCCAGAGTTCCGTCTTCTCCTTGGGTACTTTTCTAGTGGCTGAACAGCATCTCCGTGTTCCACCTTTGAACATAAAAGCTTAAATATTATACAGAATTCCTCCATTTCTATTTGTTAAAGAAACTGGGCACCCACACTCCCCCCTGCCTGGTTACATGCCTCTTATTTAGGCACTCTGAGGGTGACAAAAACCCAGAGATACCCTCTGTAATCTTTTATGCAGAAACACTCGTCTGTCCTGCCGACGGGTGGCCGAGCACGAGCTCCAGGCGATGTATTGTTTCCTCAGCCCTGAGCACGTGTCTGGAGGGCTCTCAGCCTCACCAGACCCCTGTTCCCCTGTTCTGCAGACAGGAGCAGCCACCACAAACTCTCCCAGTCAGGAAGGGCTGGTTGCTGGAGCTGACAGACCCTTCACAGGTCCAAACTGGGCAGAGCTGTCTGCATGGCTTTAATTCCTTGCCCCCTCGACCTCCCATCCACCTCCCCCAACAGGAAGCCTTTGGGCAGCCCCCGTCTTGAATTCTCCACCCCCTCCCAGATCTTTCTTATCTGTAAATCTGTCTGCTGCTGCTTTCCTATGCAGAGACATACCCAAGAAAACCTAATTTGTGCAGAAACTTCTGACGTTGGCAGTGGTCCCTTGCAACAATCCATCTGCTCAAACACAGAGGGCTCTGCACCTGTTCTCTCAGTGTTTCAGGTATTATCTGATGTTCTTCTCCCCTTCCACCACTCCGTGGTTCCCTACCAGCTTATTGGCCACATGCATATTAATTCATAATAACAAGCACCCTGTACTCTTTCCTCAGGCAGGTCCTCCGGGTTAATTCCTCTTTCTCAGATTCATTTCCAGCTGCCTCTAGCTGACTTTGGCTCTGCCTTTTATTGCATCTGACCATAAGTGGTGGAAAACCCTTCTCCTCTGCAGCTCTCTGGAACAGCCTTTACCCTATCTCCTGCTTCATCAGTTTCATCTTCAGATCATGGGTAATTCTTCCTTTCCATTACTATTCCGGCACCTTCAAGCTGATTCCCTCCATTGTGCTTGTACTTACTCCTGGGTTGCTACGTGTTGCAGGGGTAGAGGGTTCTCCTCCCACCTCCTCCCCAGCTGAGAAACCACACTGGCCTGGAGCAGGACACATGGAGAGCCTTCCTCACCACCTGTGTGGGTCCTCTCCATGTCTCTTGAACCTTTAGCCTTGCTCTCTTAGTGTTCCTGTTACCTTTGTGCCACTTCCAGCACTGATGTTCTTAATGGGATGATGTTTTGTTTGCATGGGGTGAAAAAAATGCTAGGCTGATGCTGTAGCTCTGTGTGAGTGCTCTGCATGCACTGCAGTGAAGAGGAATTGTGGAGCCTGGTGATCAAGGAACAGCCATGCAGAGAAGGGCCCACGTACAGAGAAAGATCCTGCAAAAATGAGGGGGGACTGTCTAAGGTCTCAAGACACCTCTTTCATGTAATTACTGCTCACAGGACACTGTGTCCTTTGTCATCTGGGAAATGTGTGAAAGCAGAGCAGGAAAGCAAGAGTTTGGAGGAAGTTTGGGGTTTGCTGGTTCCTGCCCTGCATCTCCCCGTTCCTTGGCACTTGCCCAGAGCCTGTCCCTGGCGAGTCTCGAGGCACCTCCCAGGTATTACTCACCACCTCCTCCCTCCAAGCAGGAGATCACTGCAGCAGATAGGCACTGTGAACCCTGCAGAGACTGATGTTCTGTCTCCTTAACTCTGCAGGTGAACTGCACCATCGAGTTTCCACCCGTCGTGGGGTTCTGGTGATAAAGCTCAGCTTAAGCCTTTTTGATATTAATCAAAAATATCATATAATCATAGTAAACCCAATACAGATATTTCACAAAGGAGCCATCAGGTTCTCTGTGCCGTGGCATGCTGTGATGTGTGTGCAGTGGGGTTGAATCTAGTACTTCACTGCCTGAGTTTTTCACATGGGTTCATGTTAAACCTATTGGAAGGGCCAAACAATAAGTTGACCCCATCCCCCCCTTTTTTATCTCCTCCAAATAACATAAATCTGTGTCAAAATGGAAGTGGTTATAACCTGGATGCTGTTCTTGTCCATTTTTCCAAGTAGGAACATTTGCTTACCAAGAAGTTCAACATCACAGGTGAAAGGATAAGAAAAAAACAAGTATCTTGGTAAAAAATTGAAATCTCTGATAACACTGCAGAGAAAATATGATTTTAGCTGAAAGGAATTTTTAGAAGTCTTGGAAAAAAAGACCACTTATTCTTTGGTCTCTGCCAATAGAAAAAAAAAATGGAGAAGTACTTTTAAATATGGCTAATAAACTTACCTGCTTGGGGCAGGAAAATAAATCAGTTTGTAGTTTGTCAAGCCCCTGGCAAAGTCAGCTGCTCATGCAGCTCAGTGCTCCGTTCAAACAGAGGGTAAAATTTGAAAGCTGCTGCCATACCCTGTCTGCTGGAGGTCCAGAAGGCAGAGTACTGAGGGGCATTGCAAGGCAAGGAGTGATCTCCTCACTGACCTGCACAAGCAAGAGGAATGAAAAGGGAGTTAGACATACAAATCACATCTCCTGAACCTTTTTCTCTGATGGTCCCAACCACCATCCATAGTGGGACACTGCCTTGAACAGAGCTAGGAGACAGCTATGATGCCAAGGGCTCCTAAACTGTGTGTGTGGACATCTCTTGAAGGTGATAAAGAGGTTTAAAAGCAGATTAATGAAAAAAAAAAATTGGTTTTGGCTTTCTGTGCTCATTTGATAACATTAAGGTTACACATTTATGCTCTTAGCTCTAGGAACTGGGGGGCGTGGAAATCAGTATTTTTGAAACTCATCAGCCTAAACCTATAATGGACTCTGTGCATGCTCCCAAAGCCACACATCTGTGGAAAGAAGGTGGCTTGAGAAGCCCCCAGGGATGGGTCAACTGGGAGCAGTCACTTGCACTCAGGTGTCTTTGCTCACCTGGTTGTTTCAGATACTCTTGTGGCCATGGTTCATTTTGCTCTTTCTTTCTCTCTCTCCCCAAAATGGAGCTGGCAGCTCTTCATCTGTCAGGGAGGATATAGGCCTTGCTGAGTTTTTCTGGGCTTTATGGAGTCTCCCCAGTGAAGCCCATCAGAATGGAGTCTCCAGCAGCCCTTTCCCTAAAGTTTAAAGAGGATACAGCCCTAACTAGAAAGGGCTAATAAAAAGTAATACAGGTGGGAAAAAAACCCACCACAACCAAACCAAAAAAGCAGCAAATTATATTTACCTAAGTGAATGTTTGTCTGTTTTGTTGCAGCTTTTATTTTATTTATTCTCCTGCCTTGTTCTGATGGACAGTGTTTTGATGGTGGTGGTCTTAAATGATCCCTTTTTCCTATTCTGCCCTGTCTTCAGCTTTCCATTTTCCTTGAAAATCAACGCCCTGCTATTCCTTTTCTCACAGTCACTTGCACTCTGGGTTTGTACAATTTTCCTTTCCCTTTCACTCCCAGTACAGTGCCTCTACCCACTCCCACCTGCCCTTACCACCTTCTAATGTCCTCAGCACAGCTCTGAGGGAACATCAGCAACCCTAGAACAACTCACAGCCATTAACCAGTTAAGTGTCACACTTTCCCTATGAGGCAGGTAATTATTTATGAGCATTTCGAAGCTGCCTGTGTTTGGGGTAACAGATTGTTCAGCTGCTCCTGCTCAAGGGGCCCCACACAACAATAGTGAGGCTGCAAAAGGTCAGGGTTGGAATGAACAGCCAGAGCTGTGTGTGGGGACTGCAGACATCTGCTAACACATTGCTGAGCTCAGAGCCCTCCTTCCACCCACGGGTTTGTGAGCACGAAGCGTCTCCTGGACTTGTAGGTTGTATCTTAAAAAAAAAAGAATTAAAATCCACAGAGAAGCCTATGGACCACCAATGGGTACTGTGCTCCATAAAATGGCACTGAGTAAAAGGCCTGGCATAAAATGGCATGGAGTAAAAGGTCTGGTGTAAAAAGGGATGGAGTAACAGGTCTGGGATAAAATGACATGGAGTAACAGGTCTGGGATAAAAAGAGATGGACTAACAGGTCTGGCACAAAATGACATGGAGTAACAGGTCTGGGATAAAAAGAGATGGAGTAACAGGTCTGGTTTCTTTGTTCCCTGCCCGTGCAAACCCAGCCCAGTCCCACGCTCGGGCAGGGAGGGGCTGTGGCTCCCACCGAAACCAGCTCCCCAATAAACTCACGGTGACACTGCATGGGGACTCCCAGCCCAAAATGCTGCATGATGTTTTTCCCAAAGGTGGAAGATTTATGGATTTGACCTAATTAATTAAGAAGCAGAACCTTAATTAAGAAGCAGGTTGCTTCTGAAGCAGCTAACACACTTCAAAGGGCTGTAGCCATATACTTAATGGGAACAAAGAAGAGAAAACAGGGTCCAAACAGACCATATCTGCGCCTTGTTCTCACCCCATTCATCCTGCACACAAGGTGGGGGGTGCTCTGCTGGCATTTTAAAAATAGCAGTGGAACATCTGCCACCCCAAGGAGAATTGGGGAGTGTGGGAGGGGCATGTGGTTTATTCAAAAGCCACTGCTCCCCCATGGAAGCAGAGGATGAGCCAGATGTACTTTTTTTTTTCCTCTACCAAGTCCTGGTCTTTTTTCCCATTGATTTCGTTAGATCCAGGATATCCCTCTTATTCTCTTTTTCTTCCCCCCCTCCCCGCCCTGGCTAGGCAGTTTCACTTTGTGAATGCAGGAGGCAAATTGATCCTGCTTCATCCTCTCATCATACCAGGCACGGCTGTCAGCTGAGGGGCAGGTGGTTTAAGAAAAGCAAGAAATGAGTCTCTTGAAAACACGGCACATTTTTAGGACCTCAGTTCCCACAGCGCTCACTTCTTCCAGTGTCCTGGAAGAAACGACCTCAGATAACTCCTGTGCTCCTCAGTCAGTTCTAGTTGCTCAGTCAATGATGCGCTTGTACCATTTATTCTGTAATATTTTGAACAGCTCATTCCTGCTTCTGGAATTAAGAGAGATGGGTGGCTTTTCCCATTGTAAAGGTGTGGTTTAAAAGATGTTTCATGAGAATCCACCACCGTTTCTTGAGGAAGACACACAGGCAGGAACTAGGATGATGGATTCTTCATTGAACACAGCTTCCAGGTGTGCCAGCCTCCAGTGCCATCTCTGCAAGCTTCTGTAAATCCTGCTGGATCTGCCTTGCACCTTTAGGAAGGTACACAGGCATTGCTACAAGCCTGGCCTTGTGCTATTCTGGAAAAGGGTTTTGAAAGTTACCCCCAGCATTAAGAAGAGATTGATGTCAGAGATTACGACAAATGCACAAAACACTTTCATTTTCTTTATTTTCAATTGATACTGTATGAATACAAAGTTTCTAGAAAGCTACAAAAATTCTACCACTTTATCAAGAAGGCATCAAAATGTGTCACTTTGCAAAGACATGAAAACACCTGCAGTAACCGACACAAAAATAGCATTTTTAGAGTGATGAAATAATTGCACTTAACTGTCATGGATATTAAAGTTATCACACATATGTACCGCGAAAGCTAGAATACATTTTTTTTTTTTACAAAGCACTTTATAAAAAAATTCTCTGCACACAAAACCTATAATTTTCATATTACTATCATACTAAAGATAAATTCACTTTAAAGCCAACACTTAAAACATTTTAAACAAAAAAAAAAAAGGTACCAGTACCTACACACAGACAATAACAAATACAAGAATACTGTACTGCCAAGAGGTTTGACTGAAACTCCTTTTGAAAGCTTCTGCAAATATGTTAAGAAAACATTGGAGAACATTCAGTTTTTTTTCCAAGAGCCTTCCCTCACTGTCTAACCTAGAGGTACTTTATCATCAAAAGGCAAGTTCTACATCAAAAGTTACCAGCAGCAGTACAATATTAAAGTAACCACTGACCATATATGAATATGCTTAAGTCACAAACCCATTTTATACACATTACACAAATAAACATAAAGTGAGAATTCCATTAAGTCATTTACAAATGTGAACAAATGCACATGGCAAAAAAACCCCAAAACAAAACAAAAACCCAACCTGTTTTACATAAAATGTACTGAAGAATTAAAGGCTATTCAGGTTTTCAATGTTATAAAATTCTTTTGTCTTTTTTTTTTTCAGGCACATATTGTATTTTTTGTCTGCAGTCATGAGCCTGAATCAGAGGCCCATAAAACAAAACAAAACAAAAACAAAAACACATAATCTGTAAGGAGGCAACAGGGATCCATCTCCTTTTAGTCAACTGAGTGCATTTAAGATTTAATTTATACACTAAAACTAATTACATGATCTCAGCAAGAATGACCTGAAAAGTTAAAAGATGAAGATGTCCAGAGTGTTTCTTTGACTTATCCAGCCTCAATCTTTCTTGGGGGGGCTAAACATCTGGTTATGTAAAATAAGAAGGGGGAAAGGAGATCATCCTGAGCAAAGGACAAAGCTGGGCTCTACTCCTCACATCCGCCTGTGCCCAGGCACGTGTATCCTCACGGGAAAAGGAAAAGGGGGGGACAACACCAGGGCTCGTGTATCCTCATGGGAAAAGGAAAGGGGGGACAACACCAGGGCTCTCAGTGTGACTGACTGAGGGCTCCAGGGAACTCCCCGGGGCGCTGCTTCAGGCAGCGGGCACGCCCCGGGGCTCCCAGTGGGAAAATAAATAGATACGGATTAGCGCGTCAAATGTCGTATCTGCCTCGGACTGGCCAGTTACTTACATTCAACATTAATGTACACCCTTCATTATTCCCAGTAGCGCACCCCATGAGGGCTCCACGGGATGAGCTACTGCCAAGCTGAGCTGTAGCTGTGGTGGAGAGGGAAAGCGAGAAACAGGCATTGGATCTGCGATTCCTTCAAAATAGTGGTGCAGTACCTAAACAAAATCAGTTTGGAATTCAAGTAAGTACGACTACATTTGTTAGTAGTAATTTTTAACAGCCCCAAATGGTACCATTATGCTTGTTTGAATGAGACAGAGGTGTAGTTTATCACAAACGTTGACTAGTACAGCCAAAATGTTTGGCAATAACTGAAAAATTATGTTCTGCTTGTGGGCCAAAAGTGTCTTTGCCCTACCTCAGTCTCATTGAGTTCAACAGGATTATTTGTCTTACAGAGGTAAGTGAGATTTAGACCTTGAAGGAATAACAAAAATAATATTTTAGAGAAAGGGAATTTGAATTATCACAATATTTACCACACAGTGTCACAATATTTCTCTATATAAAAAGTTAATCTTAGTTTTCATCAAATACTTTAAAAATCAAGTTAACATTGTATTCACAACTATATAATCCCTCTGACAGCTTTTGGTTTTGCTGATATTTGTTCTTTCTAAAATTGTTAAAACGTTGCTCCTCTTCCCATTGATTTCAGTTGTGGTGGAGAGTATGGCCCCCGTTCACAGAAGGTATCAAATACAGACACATTATTAAGAGGAGATAATTTTGTTGGATTTTTTTTTTTTCTCCCAAGACACCATCTGGGAGGAAAACAAAACAACCCTGTGTTTTGAGTCATGCTGGCCAGAGTTTCCCCACCAGCACCTTCATCCACAATGCTCACACTCAACATTTCAATGCTTAAATACCCACACGATTGCATTAACCCTTGCTGTGCTCAGTTCTCCACGTTCCTCTTGTTTTATGCATCTGACCTTCAGCATGCACAACTTTGTAAACAAAATCTTCTGCCTAAGCAAAGAATCTTCACAGATACCAAAATGTTATTAGAGGAGATCGATGAAGCCACGTTTGTCCACTGAAATTCTGTAGGATACGGATCTCTCATTATGCAGATGCGTGACTGGATGGAGAGAATATAAATGGGAATATTTTCTTTTTTTTTTTGTCACAGACGAATCAGTTGCTGGTTTGCAATGCTGTCAGAAATGGCAAACAGTAGATTTTTCTTCAGCAGGCTGATCATTAGCAAAATCCCTTTGCTATGATTGGTGCTCTTTTGTGAATGGAGGCCTGTAGATTCAACTTATTCCAATAAACCAAAGGCATTACGGTGATAACTAAATATTTTTGGTCTCTCTACAAATTGTCATTATTATGGCAGCACTTTTCTAAGCTGGAATTTCAAACCAAAGGCACTTTCATGCTAGAGTGCAGAAGAGTCACAATTAATTATTTGGTCATGAAATTTAAGAAGGCAGCATTCATTAATACAATTCACTTTTCACGGAGAACTAGGGATCTGTAACCTTTCCTTTTGGTATAGGCATCTCACTGCAATGGGACTGACTTGTACAGACAGCTGGTTTAGACCAAGCAGTCAAAGAGCGTTTCTGCGGGGGAAAAATACGGATATTTAAAAAAAAATGGAACCAATCAATAAAACAACGTATAAAATTTAATGTTAAGAGGCTAAAAGGTACTTCTAATATAATGCTAAGGCACTGCATATTGTAATGCTTTGGCAGCTCTCAATTAAAAGGTTCCTACAAAAAAGTAACAGTAACAAGATAAGTACTTCCAGCTTACAAAAGAGCTCACAGTTTACAGGCAGCCTGTTGGACTACACACCCCACACTCAACAGTTGAAGGATTAAGGCTTTTAAGAATTAACATATACAGGGTATGGATCATTTACAGAAGTGTAAAGAAAAGACGATGGAAGTAGTTTCCCTAACATTACATATGTGAACACCATAAACATTGTGACTGTTTATACCCTATAGTTATGGCATATGTAGTGTGCCAGATCCTACTAAAAAAAAAACAACCTGTACCTGGTTTTGCAAATTGACTTACATACTTTATACGCCTTAAAGAGTTTGCTTGTTATTTAAAAAAAAATTTAAAAAAATCACCAAACCCACAATTCAAACCCTAAATAAAAGACAACTTTAGAACAAAAACCAAAAAAGTAGTTTTTGACTTGTAACACCAAGTGCTTAGAATAAAGGGCTACCGTTAGGCTGTTACAATGCAGTGCTTTTCCTGACGTGATTGTTAGTGTTAAAAATGAGCGTTAAAAGAGACCTTGCCATGGACACGTTTCGCTGTTCACTTCGCAGAGCATCAACTGAAAGGTCATCAGCCCTGATATCCACAAGCAGGTAAGAGCTAGACATCACAGCCGCCACCCAAACCATCCACTTCATGGGGTCAGATCAGGCTGAGGGATTAAAGCAGTCTCCCTTCCCCTCGGTGATGTTTGCACCCTCCTTGAACCCGAGACCTCACCAGCGTTAGGGATGATCCTGGTCTGACCCACCTCACTTAGGCTCTAGTTCTAGTCCAGACATTTCAACAGTGGGCAATTCCAACAGAAAGAACCATGCAGGAATATAAGTTAAAGAAAAGAATTAGACTTGCTTGTTTGAAGACTACAGCACGGGGCCTGGGAGTAAATTCTAAATTGTGCATGGGAACTGTGCTGACTTTGCATTAAATTAACGTTTGGTAATGAGGAAAAAGTATGATACTACAGGAACGTATCACAATGGGAAGGGAGGAGGGGCCTGCTAAACGTGAACTTTGAGTCAGGACTGCAAAATACTCTCCTAAGAACTCTCTTTGCTGATCATTCATCACTGATCCCTAAGGTGGCTTGTGCTTGGTCAGTCTTTCAGGCAAATATTCTGCCTGAGAAGCCTCTGCTGGCCCAGCACCTGCCCAAACAACTTCTGCTTGGGCAAAGAGGGGCAGCAGGAGGAGAGGAGCTGAGCACCACCCTCTGTCCTCAACAGGAGGGGTGACATTGCTGCTGTCACCTGTGAGGGCCCCAGACAATCGCTCATGCCCATGGCCGTGGTGCGAACTCTTACAGTGTTAAAATATCTCCAGCTGTGCTTCACTTCCTGGAGTCTTCCCTGAATTTATCAGAAGGATGAACACTGACCTCATCCAAGAGTAGACCCCACGTGGTAGGTGTGTGTTTGCTTCGGGTAAGGTCTTTCCCAGACCTGGGGAGACAACTGGGAGAGGTGTAAAAGCACCATGATTAAGAGGAAAAGGAGAAAAAAAAATTCTCCACTTTCCAATCTTCTTTGCCTGATGCTGGTTGTGATTTTCTAGCTGTCTCACAGATATTAAAGCTGCTGATCCTTTCAGAGGTGTTCACACACGCTTCTTTCAAACACATCAGTGTTTTGCTCTCTGTTTGAGAATGACTCGATGCTGTCAATGTCAGTTGTTTCCGTTCATCTCTTGATTTCAGAGTTTGCAAGTTTTTTTGCTCAACTTATTAGAAAACCGTTGTCCATATAAAATATAACCGCACACACAAGACTACATATAATGCAAGTCTAAATCTTCAGTATTTACCTACTTATTGCAAAATGAGCCATCTTTATCATTAAATAATCAAATTTTCATATTAGTACAATACAACTTTATACTCTTTTAAAATACACTAGATATGTTAGGGGTAAGGGGTGATGTTTTCTTTCTCTGCAATACCTGTTTGAAAGTTTAATGGATTAGAAGATTAGTTTTAGCGTTGAGAAAAAAATACAAAATTTGCCTAATTTTAGGACCTTGTCTGTTTCTATCAGGCATTTCTTAAGGCTATATTTTTCATTTGGTTTCAAACAGAAAAATGTTTC
Source organism: Brachypodius melanocephalos (assembly GCA_013398615.1). Lineage (NCBI taxonomy): Eukaryota > Metazoa > Chordata > Aves > Passeriformes > Pycnonotidae > Brachypodius > Brachypodius melanocephalos. Next base: position 1,415,247 of record VZSR01003183.1, on the reverse strand, counting down.
ATTTTAAAAAATAATTTAGTGAATTACATTCGTCCATATCTTCCACCCTAATTAGTTACAAAGATAATTCTATAGAGATTATTAACTTTGTGTACTCATTTACAGTTACAGCTAAAGATTCATTTCAATTCCACTTGCATTGTAAAACAAGTATTTCGTGTTGGAAAAAAACCCAAAATAAATTCTTATAAATGCTGTCAGTTTTTCCCCATGGCAAATGCTCTGTCATACATTTTTCTATCAGAATTAAAAATAGGCCTCCACAGACAGAGGCGTTAGGTTCTTAAATACAGTCTTCCCAAAGAACTGCGGTTTACAAATTTGAAGAACACTTAGTTTTAGAAATAATTTTTACAACTGTACCAGAATTTCACAGCTACAATTATATATGAACACATTAAAAATGACTTCACTAAAACAGGATTTAGAAAAATGTGGGTGAAAGTTGGGCCAGAGGCACTGCCACTTAGTGTTGAGGTTTACAGTCTGTGTTTTGATAAAGAAGTGAAATGAAGTGTATATATAAATAACTGCTCAGTCCTTTACAAGCCTGTAGATGTGATGCTGTGCTCCATGCTCGCTGTTCGACACCTCGAATACACAAGCCATGCAGAGCAGGGTTTCTTGTGTATCCCTGTTTGTTACCACCTGTGTGGGGGAAGGAAGAGGCAGACAGAACATCACACACCTGGGAACAGCAGGGCTGAAACAAGAAGTGACCTGTGTCACCTCAGTCCTGCCCCCATCCCCTTGCAGCAGTGGTGCACGGCTCTGACAGCTATCTGAGGTGCCACCACAGAGCAACAGGGAAAGCAAGCTGGGTCACTGGATGAAACTGGCTCAAAGGCCACCACGTGGCCCATCCTCTGTGCTTCAGGTCACCTGTTGGGCGTTTGCTGCCTGTTTTCCCCACCCAAGAACTAATTAACACCACTAACCTCTGCAGCACCATAACCCAGCCCCGGTTAGGATACATTTGGTGAACGCAATGGTTCAAAGTTACTGCCTCAGGCTCTCTACAAACCCCAGACTCGAATGGGAAAAACGGAGAAGTAAGCTGAAATTTGTGGAAAATAACAAAGATGTTTGTTCACAGTCACAGGCAGCTTTTCATCCTGAGTGTCTATAGTGCCCCGTTCCAGGAGAATTATTCTGAAGTCAGTGGGATGGTTTGTTTGGTAAGCAAAGGTGACTAAGGGGTTTGGGAACTGGTTCCCAACCTTACAAGCTGAGCAAGCCATATAAAGCCTGAGAGTATCTTAGAAGTGGAAAAAATAAAAAGCCAGCCCATACCAATAAGATTGTGAAGTTTTCCAAGACGCTGTTCATCATGTATTTCTCTGGTAAATGCTTCAGCTTGTGTATGAAGTTGATCATATATTCACACATCGGGGAGCGGTTTATCCTGTACACAAACCGGCCATTCTCAAACCTTGCATACTCAGTCTGAAAAAAATAAAAACCTCTTAGAATGTGATAATTCAGAGACAGAAAATAAATGACCGGTAAATCTGGTTTTCTCTTTTTTTGTGTGTAGACAGGAGAAAGAGAAAGTGGCTCAGACACACAGACATGCTTGCTTGCTGACTCCCTGCCTGACCTATGCAATGGAATGGATCTTAATTATCAAAAATTATATCACTACTAGCTCTCTAATCTGCCAATTAACAAATTAAATAGATGAGGATTATGAAGTCCTAAACTGAGCAAAAATGAATTAAGCCAAGAACTGTGGTGAGATGACTTTACAGGAGTTTTGAGCACCTGTCTGCAAAGGGAACGGCAAAAACAAGCTTATATATGTATGCTTAAGTGTGCACATACAGACATAGATACGTTATTGCATGACTTAGTAGGTAATTTATGAACTACAGAAAGATGTAGGACTACAGCTGCAAGAAAACCAGACTGACTTAGATGGCTGAGGGAGGGTAAGGCTGTGACTCTTGGACTTCTGCTCTCCAGCTACCAATAGCTCAGATGGTGGTTTATAAGGGTTTTTGACTTTCTCTGAGCTTGGAATAATGGAAATTATCAAAACTTTTTTTTTTTTTTTTTTTTTTTTTTTTTATGGTCACCATGGTATAGAAAACATGCTTAGTTTAAGAAGAACATAAACAGTGACCAGGACACCTGTAAAGGCTCAACCTTCAGCTCTAGGCTTAAATTCCCCCACAAAAACTGTTTTGTACATGAGAGATGTGGGTCTAGGGCTTAGTCCCCATCTGCAATATCACTGTACAGCAAACCACCCAGAGACCTGACCACACCACACAGGTCTGTGCATAGGAAAGGTAAAAAATGATTAAAGGCACATTTCCCATCACAACACCCACCTCTACTTTTTCTACTACTTGCTTTCCAAATGAGCAGACTTTGGTGGAACAGGTGATTGTCATGTTTTCTGAGCTCTCGTACTGACTGGTGACTCCGTAAAATGCTCCTGTATCATCTTGGATGTTGCAGTTTAAGTCAGCCTGTGGGGAAAACAGGAATGCATGGTGAAGATTTGATTTTCCATTTGACAGGGTGAATAGCATAAGCTGTCACTAGCTCACCATTCTTTTCAGAAATAAGGGGGGGACCTCAATGGTGATGACAGTGACAGTGAAAAAATCTGTCAGGAACTGGCTGCCTAACTGTTGCAGTAAAAGCCTTAGGAAATCAACAATTTATTGAAACTTTAGACAATAAAAGATGTCCCAGTATTTCTTGGGCTACAGGTGATGTTCTTGCTCAGCAAATAGCTGATGAAATCTCTGGAGAAAAGGAAGTGAGGAGCCTGGCTCCAGAGCCAACCCCTCCAAAGTGAACCTGCCTTGCTGTCCCAAATTCAGCCAAGCCACCTCACTCCAGAGAGGCCACGGCTCACTTTCTCCTTTTTCCTGTCTTAAAGCAATGAAATCCTCATGGCAGAGGGAGACAGCTGGGCAGCACAGGTTGGGTCTCTGATAAGGCTCTGCCAGGCCATATGGCATTGATTCAGCAAAACACTCCATGGAGCAGCCTGATGCAGCCCCCAGGCTTCCCGTGTGCACAGCGCCGTGCCCGCCACCAGCAAACATTGCTGGGAGGATTTGCTGCCTTCCTGCATTTCCCTGCAGCCTCAGGAACAGCCCAGCTGCCTTTGATAGGCAGCATCAGAGACCAAGACTCGCAGGATCAAGTGAGGAACAGCGCTACCTTCAATTATTCATGTGTGAATCCAAGCCCCGTGCACAGCAGGATTAATTTGGCTACAAAGCAACCACACAGGTCACCTGCTGAATCTGGCCTCCCCAGGCCTGCAGCAGGGCTGGAGCTGTTCTGCCACTCTGCTCTTTGACATCATGGACCCATTTTCAAAAGCCCTCCCTCCACTTAAAAGCACACTAATATGGATACAGGCAGGCTCTAGGGATATGCACAGCTGGATTTGTTGATTCAGGCATTAGCTCTGCTGACATCTTTGATGCCCAGGGAGAGAGTGGGCAGGGTTTTCCTTTTATGTGCAAATAGCTGATCAGCTACTGCAGCAAAGAATCACCTGAACTTGAAAGTTCTGCCGAGGTGAGCATTTCAGCAGGGAAATGCAATTCTGCAGCTGTTTCACTTGCAAGTCTAGCTCTGCTTGGTTCTATTCCTAATACAGAAATGGAACACAAAATGCTTGACAGGTACCTTCATGTTTATCATCAGACTTTTAAAAAGCCCTGCTTACAGGTACGCTTACCTGAGCCCCATCCCTGTAAGTGTTCAGGGCCAGAGTGAGTGGGGCTTTGAGCGACCAGGTCTAGTGGAAAGTGTTGGATTTAGGTGATCTCTAAGGTTCCTTATGACCAAACCATTCCATGATTCTATTGTGGAGCATTACCCACAGTTCAGGTCATTTGTAACTGCTACTTAATTTTTAACTTGGCAACAACTCATTAATCCTCCTTAGTGTCTGCAGCCCTTATTTGTGGTACGGCCTTGTGAGGCAATATTCTGATAACAGCACACACTGGGATGGTCTGTGGCACAGAGAAGACTAAGACAGGTCTAAGATTACTTGGGGCTGGCTTTGTAAATTAATCAGTGGAGCAGCCTCCTGAGGTTTGCACACAGTGACAACATAAACAGCCCCACACTCAGGTATTTTGCATGAGAGGAAGAAATCCTATCGCTGTTCCACCTTGGTTCTCGCACCTGCCTCGTGCCAGGTCAGCAGTTAATGTTTAATGTGCACCTAAAGCAGGGCTGTCACAGGCAGCTGTGAGGAATTGGTCAGAGCTGATAGCAAATGTGCCATTTTCCATTACAGCTGGCCTGCAATCGAAGCATGGCAAACATCTAAACAAGGCAAACCGCAGCAGCCACCGGCCACGGCACCACTGCTCCACCGGAATTTCTGGAGAAGAGGGATTTCTGCTAAAACAACTGCACTGCTGCAATTATTGATAATAATAATAGGAGTAATCTCTTAAAATGCAGTTATTCCTGCTGCTACCACAATTGCAGTTTTATTAGCAAAGCATTTTCTTTCCTTTCAGATAGGAGCAAAATATTTAGGAAATCATAACTAAATCACCCCTCACAATTTCATGTCGTCAAAAACCGATGGCACAGACCTTGCATTTCGAGCTGCAAATGTTTAGAGTCAAAAAAGGATAACTTTTTATCTGCTGCCTTCTGATTTTGAAGCCCACTGGAAAAAAAATCTAATTGTTCTATTTACATGTTGACATTTAACCTGGAAAAGAAACACATGTGGCCATCTGCCACCCTGTTGCTCACTCCCTTGCTGAAATCTCTGGGAAGTCTGTGTACACAACACATCCTGGCTGGGGCCTGATGTTTCAGTGAGGAACACTTGAAACTATCACTCAGTTGTCATGATTTACTCTTATGCAATCACAACATGGTTGCAAAAGTCCCAAGATGATCATATAGATGAGAATTTATCTTTATGTACTTGTTTGCTCTTCGTTTTTTTTTTTTTTTGAGTCTGGCATGCAGTAAAGGTGTTTTCAAGGAAGGACAGAATTCTCTTTGTAAACAGTTCTCAAATTCAACTAATTGCTGAGATTGCTGAGAGCTGAAGACTCCTCATAAAAGTCTAACACCAGCATTAAAAAATCATAAGAGTTGGCAAGCACATGCTCTTAAATGAAGGCTTCACCAAAGCCTCTTTTAGTACTACAACAATTTCGTCTTAAGGACTTAAGAATATTATTATGGCTTAAATGGTAAGGGATTTGTCAAACATATACATCTGAAAGCTGAATGAAATGAAACCAATGAAATGAAAAGAATTTTTTACTGGTTTTTTTCCTTTCTCCAAAAGGTTATGACAAAAAAAAAAACAAAACAAAACAAAACAAAAAAAAACAAAAAAAACCAACAAAAAAAAAAAAAAAAACCACCAACACCCAACCAACCCAAAAAAAAGGAAATAAAAAGAAGAGTACCTTTGTGGCTGTGAGAGTTGTAGATGTGGGAATAAATTGATGTGTTATAAATAAATGCCCTGGCATTCAGCTTTAGCTCCTTACTACAGTATTGATTCCAGGGCTCATGCCTACATTTTAGAAGGGATGTTGGAAAATTGGAAAGTGTTCAGCAAAGAGTTACAAGAATGATTTCAGGTCTGGAAAACATCCTTTGTACTGAATGACTAATGAAACTCCATCTACTTACTTTTTCCAAGGGAAGTTTTTCCACAACCTTGTCATAGCCTACAAGTTGCTACATGGGGAAGAGCCTTCTCCTAGATTAAATCTTGCAGAAAAGGGCATTAAAAGGCTAAAGCTAAGCAAAAGCAAAATGAGAAACAAGGCAGGGGCTGGTAACCCTGATGGCCATGGAATGCTGACATAATTCTCAGATGAGGAGAAATCACCATTACTTGGGGTCTTTTTTAACTAACTGAGTACCTGAAAGGGATGCTGTAGTTTGAGTGGGCTTGGTATTGTCCAAAGGCAAACATTATTTAGTGACCTTCACTGCCTGAGCTATGTGACAGGCAAGACTACATAAATATAACAACAACAAACTGAAATACAGGAATTTATCTTATTACTCTTCTCATAATTTCCTGTTTGAATGATCCTGGTGAAAAAGGTGACAACAGCCAAGTCCCTGGAGTGCTGCTACCAGCTCTGGTGCATTATTTCCATAGTGCTCTGTCTCCAGCTGTTCTCCTGCATTTCAGACACAGGTTGCAAGGTTTCCTGGGTTGTGAAACAGCTTTCCCTCCTGTACAGCTTCTCAGGCAGCAGGCTCCAGGCACCGGGGCTGGGGAGCACTGTTACTGCCTACACAGATAAATAACTTTTTGAATGGTGACTTCAAATGTATTGGCGTGAGTTCAAATATTATGGCATTTCAAACATTATGGGATGATCACCTGTGATGAACAGGGGTCTGTTTACTCATTGAGTTTTAAAGATCAATAGAATTTGGGGGTGGGGGGGAAACCCAAAACCACAAATGGAATTTATAATTTTTTTTTCCTTTACTTTCGAGAGTAAAACTCTAATTTAGATTTATTTCGGAGCACTGAGTTTTATATTAGCTGAATGCACTTGGAGGTGGAAGAGGCACTCAGATTTCTGGCACCCTATCTCCAGTGCAAGAGCATGATTAATTCATTAATAAAGCACAGCTTGTCAATGGGTAGCACTGGAAATATTACATGTTAAGAGCACCAAGTGTTTGACACACTGAACGGAGAAGTCTCTGCCAGTGTGCTGGAGCTTGCACCTAAAGAGAGATGGCTGCAACCAAAATAAAGAGTAAAAATAAATTAAAAAACCATGTTCCCATTCCTTTCCCAAGATCTCTCAGGCTCTGTGCTACAGGCAGGGGCAGAGGGTAGAGCACTTGTGTAATAATAACAGCTTTGGCTAACAGAAAAGCAACTCCAGCAAAAATTGCTGAGAAGAGCCTAAATCCATCCTGCTGAGTAGAAGGAAAACAGCACCTACTGGAAACAGTGGGATTTGGGGAGGGCCAGAGCAGCTTGCACTGGCACTCAGTAGTTAACATTAAGCACATAAAGTCACTTATTAACAACATGTAGGTCTGAGCAGCCGCCGGCTGTGGGGAGGAGGTGTGCTGCTCGTGAGTGTCTCCCCTCCTCCTCCTCTCCAGAGCTCCACCAAAGAGCAGGGATTCCAAACTGTGAAGCAATTTTTTCCAACGGGAGCATCTGGGCCGTTGGCACGTTGCTGTGCAGCTCAGGAATTGTGTCCAGCTCTGCCACATGGTTGGGCTTGTGATGGACAGGCCAAGCTGCTCCGGCCCCCCAGCCCCTTCCACTCCTTATCCAGCATCAGTCTGCACAGGGGTCCTCCTCAGCACCACGCCAGCTCCCTGTGCCAGAGGGCTGGGATGGAGAAAAGCAAATGGATGTCTGCTTTCTTCCATATCTAATTTGTTTTGCATACATTTGCATGCTGGCCGTGGAGCCGTTCGTGTTCCGGGCCCCATTTGTGAGCTGCAGATCATTTGCCAGTCAAGCTGTGTGTGTCTGTGTGTGTGTGGAGGGAACTCCAAGATTCTGGATTATGCAATATAAATTACGTGTAAAAATAGAAAGAAAGAATGAAAGAAAAGGAGAAAAAAAAAAAAAAAGAAAAAAAAGAAGGCAGTAGCCGCAATTGTGCGTGTGTGAATGAAGGGCACAAAGAATCCCTGCACCTTTTAAGAAGGCTGGAGGCACATGGGGATAAATTCAGGAGGGGGTGGGAGGAGACCACAGGCACAAGCCATTTCTGAACACTGATTACATGGGTAAATTGTTTGTTCCAGTGTATCACAAAGAGAAGGAGCATTATTTTTCATGCCACAGCTGTTTTGAATAAGAATAGGAATAAACTTAACTATCCTCCTCATGTTACTTACCACTAATTATGGCATATATTTACATCTATAAAACAGTGAAATTTTGGGAGACATAATTTAATGCCCCTTTATTGTGTAGATTCCTTTATTTCCATCCCACATTTGAATTTCAAAAATGTTTAGGACTTCAAAGCATCTTTAAAAGCTTGCCCTAATTATAATATGCATTACTTTCTAAAACTCCTAGTTTGCATTGCAGATTCCTGCAAATAGAGGCATTCATTTTAAACATCAATTAATATCATCCACGCATCTTCAGATGAGTTTGGGTCTTTGTTTTGGAGTTGCAGTGAGCTCTGGCTAAGCTTTCTTCAGTTAGAAGAATAATTCAAGCTACTGCAAACACTTAGAATTAAGCCAGTGGATCAGATCCATAGAAATCCTGACAGGCCAACGTTAATTTATGCCAGTTGTTTTTCCCTGTGTCACCAGTGAGAAAACATCCATCCTCCTTTCAGATATATTTGGTTCCCAAACCTGTCCCTGCAGCTGCAGAAATCAAGGTTCAGGTTGGCACAGAGCATTTGGCAGTGTGAGAGACACAAAATCCCATCGTGTTATTGCAAGGTGTGCTTACACCAGCACTGAGGGAACCAATGGAGGCAGGACCCAGTGCACTGTGCTGTAGCTTACATGGAGAAGTCCTGCAAAATTTGCCTCGAAATTTGCAGCTGGGGGGGGGTGTTGAGGCAAAACATGAGAGAGAAATAACACAGCAACAGCAGCAAAATTTAGTCTAAGAGGCCTAAGTGTATTGTTTAGAATTAGAGAATTTAAGAATAGTGGTGAGCAGTCAGTGGGGCTAGCACTAGGTATGAACATGGATAGAACCAATACAAGAAACCAGCACAGGCACCCCGCGTTGACTCAGCTTTTAGAAAGGCTAAATGGAACTTCAAAGGGAAGAAAAATCTGGGGCTATTCCCAAATCACAAAAAACCAGTTTAAATGCCAACTAACCACCAGGAACATTGACCATACTCAGATTCAGTTTAGATGGCATAAATCATTCCTGGCTGTTTTGCACAGGTTGGGCTGAGTCCCATTAAGTGAGAGAAGCAGGATTGTGCAATCAACCTGCAACCAGGGAAAGGTTTCCTCTGCAGATACTCCTCAGCCCTTCCTGAATTCTGCACCAGTGTTCTAGGACAGCTTTTACATTTATTTAGGAACCTTTATTTTTGTTTTAGTTCTCTAACCCTCTAATCTCGAGTCTCATATCCCTGTCACAAAAACTTCCTGTGCCACACCATCAGGACGTGGTTCCTTATTGACAGCATACCATGTAAAATGCCCTCTATATTGTAAAAGTCTGTCTCTGTGGCAATTTCACTGAGCTCTGTGGCTCCCAGTGACTACCTGGGACAAAGCAGAGGAACAGAGTCTTTGCATTGCAGGTGCAACACAAGGACCAGGGTGTTGCATTGCAGGGCACAGGGTTGGTTGTTGGAGGTGGTGTAGGAGGAGGAGTCTCTTCTTTTTGTACCTCCTGCACTGTTAGATAGGAAGAGGCCTAAAAGTGTGACATCCAGATGTGTCACCAGGACCAGGGCCAGAAGCTCATCCATTCCCAGCATCAGGTTGTGTTTCCCATGAGATACAATCTGCATGAACCAATAAAGCTCTGCAAAGCAAAGCAAACTTTGCTTTGTACTCCATCCTGGTGCTGCCTTGCTAAGTCAACTCCACAACTGGCAAGTGTCTTCTTGCAAGATCTCAGACCTTTCCCCTCCCACTTTTTTTGTAATCAAACCTTATTACCGAAACCAGGACAACAGGGAAAACCGTGCTGGTGAGCAGCCTGAAGCAGAACTAAATGGGAAAGAGCCAGAGGAGTATTCTTTCCAGCTACCAGAGCTCAGCTGCTTCCTGCCTTAGTCATCCTCAGCACAAGTACTCATCTGTGGCCTTCCTGTTTGCCATATAGCCATTCCACAGCATGATCATTGTCTAAACAAAATACCCTTTGTGCTGCCTCCAGTGGCACGCTGACTCCCCTTAAATCCATTTGCAGGGTGACCATCCCTTCTGGCACCTTCCCTTCATCCTCACCCAATCCTCACCTTCCCTTTCAAGCTTCTCACATCATGACATTCTCCTGCTGCCCTTCTCTGGTTTGCCTTACTTTCTTTCACTCAGACCCTGCCTTTCCTTCACTGATTCTCCTCAGAGTGCTTTCACACCTGTACTTACCTGCCCAACCAAAATTCCCTTCCCTCTTTTGGCCACTAAAACAAGGACTGCCATGATCACCTGGGATGCAGTAGCTTACAGTGCTGAGCAAATGGTTGATGGCTACATGGTAATGAAGGAGGAGGACAACAGAAAGGATGGGAAGGGGGAAAGGGGAAAATAAATGGTGAGACAGAGTATTGGGACTAAGCAATAACCACACATCATGAACAGAACCTGGGAGGACCTGAACTTACAGAGTAGGAGGAGGTAGCAGATGACGAGAGTAGATACTTATTCACAACTGGATACTTAACTTGGCCAAAATTAATCTGTTTTCATATGAATAAATTTGAGGCAACTTATAGGGTCAAAACCAATGTCAGCAATGTGTGCCAGCTTTTCCCTGGTGATATTATGCCTGTTTAAAAAGGTTTTTCAACACTCCCCATAAAAACGGGAGCGGCATCCTTTTTTTCTGAAGAAATGTCCCATTGGGGTGAAAGAAATAAAGGACAGTGAGCTGACAGTTTAGGATCTAATTCTCATGCCAAATTAAACAGCTATCTTTTGGTTTTCCTATACATAGTCCTACATATGTTTAGGAGTGGGGGGCACTGGTGTGAAGTTTGTTCCTAGAAGAGCACTCATTGTGACTCTTGCAACACGCAAACCCCAGGCACCTTCTCTATGCCTCAGTCACTTGACGAGAGGGAAAATCCACTGGTCTATTTTAAGATCATGGCTCAGGAAAGTGTTCTCACCACATTTTTAACGTATAACTCAGAAGGATGTTAGCACTGTATGTTTTTTAATCTCTAAGTTAATACAGCACAAAATTGCATTAAAAAGCCATTATGTTGGAAGGCATGGTGAGGTTAGGAAATGTTGGATTGAAGTTGCCTGCACATCCTGACTGCTGAACTGTATCATGTCACAGGCTTTAGCCACACAAGTGCACAGCCACCCTCTGAACATCTACATGACATTTCTTTGTTTTTGCTGTTCACTGTGGCCCTGTTTCCTGAACACTGCTCAGAACCTGCACTGAGCACAGAATTATACTTTTTATAGAGGCTTTTTTTCATGGCATCACCTTCTAACAGCCACGAGTCTGATTTGTCAGTGAGCATTTGAAGTGAAGGCATGGTATCACCCCACATCACAGATGTGGGACTGAGACAGGAGTGTTAAAGGCGTGCACTGCTTGTAGGAGACAAAGCAGAGAAGGCTGGCACTCAAATTTCCAAATTTGAGAACAGCAGGAGAACAACACAGACCTCAGTCATCCAAAGTAGGTCTCTACTGGCTTTAGGTATGCTTCTAAGCATCCAGCATGCCTGAAAATCAATTTCCACGTGGAGAAAAAGCAGAACATACAATACATCAATTACCATATCATAAATCTCTGCTGCGTCCACGTCTAGTATAAAGTCTGAGGCTTATCATCCTCTGTGGGAAATGAGAACAGGCATGTGAGGTGACATTCATTTCTGCCAGTGCATTCTGCAAATATTTATTATGCAGAGTGGATCTATGAGATGATGGTCTTCAGCTCAAGACAAACTTCACAAGGGAAGGTATTTAGTGATCACAGACCCTTAACTCCGAGCTCTGTTCCTCTGCAGCCAGATTTCTCCTGCTGTTACCTTTGTCCTGTTCCCACCTCTCAGAAACATTTTTGCTGTACTTCATTGCTGTGCTTCCCTGCAAGCTCCTTATCCCCAATGATCCCTCTTCCCACTGCCTCCCTCTTTTTGACCCCACATTCTCGCCTGCCTGTTCCAGGCCACTGGTGCTCGCTGTGTTTCAGCTCCCACTCCTCTGCTCTCTCCTCTTTCTGCCCTCTATGCTCAGCCAGCCTTCAAATACTCGGTCTACAGCTCCCAGGCCCAGTTTTAAGCCCCATGAATTTCTCGATGGGTTTCTTCTGCAGTCCAGCACAGCTTCTGTTCAGTGGCTTAGTCCTTCTACATCCAGATCTGAGAAAAAAAGAGTTTCCCTCATTCCAGTTTCCACTCCTAAATCTGGTGCCACAGCAGCTCTTGGAAAGATATGAAGCCTGGGGGATTTATAAGGTGCAGGGTATTTCAAATCCCATAGATAAATGCCAGGAAATCTGACCATAAGCAGTGGTTCCAGATCAACCTTTTCTGGTTTCAGCCTCAATCTGTCCACTCTGTAATCAAACCCCTTTTACTGAAGTTTTAAAAAGAAAAAATGTAAATGCTTAGATGATAACTGCTGCTATGAGGAGTATACCACAAAAAAAGTACCCAACAAATTAGTGAGTATAAAAAGCTTTAGTATAAGCATGATGCTCAGCCTGCAGATTTTCTGATCCTTTTGGGTGAATCTTTTTAGTAGTTTAGTGGTGGACTTGGCTGAAGGTTGGACTCAATGATCTTAGAGGCCTTTCCAACCTAAATGATTTCATTATTTTTTGATATATCTCTAACATGAGAATTTGCAAATACAGTAAGAAAAACCTGGCTTATCAATGACATTTATCATGACTAGATCGACACACAGCATCCCAGCATCCCAGCCCTCACTGGCTGTGAATAGGATAAGTTATGGAGCAGAGTCCTATGGCTGACTGACAAAAAGGCACGGAGAATGCAGATGTGCTTGAAGAAGACCCTCCCAGGCTCACAGCTCTCTCAGCTCCCATCCTGCTTGGTCCTGGGGGGATGGCAGGACTGATCCTTGCATGATTTGGCAGAGGTTGCACCTGGGGAACACTCAAAGGCGAGGCTCCATCCCCGTGCTTTTCCTTGGACCACTAGATGGCAGTTCCCCATCTCCAAAGGGGGCTCTGGGCACCTGCTGCCCGCAGAGCCAGGCAGAGCTGAGGCACATCTGCCTCTGTTGCCCTGGCTCCTGGGGACCTCTCAGCGTGTCCCACCTGCAGGGAAAACAGCTTTCCACGCATGGTAACAGAGGGGATTTCCACAGACAAACCCCTCACACAGCCCCCCTGGACAGCAGAGGTCCAGGTCCTCCCCACCACGCCTTGCTCACCCAGAATTTGACGAGGAAGAAAGCGTTTTGAGGCCCCTTCCCGAAGAGCTCCTTCAGGCCGCCCTTCTTCTCGGGAAATTTGTCGTAAATCTGACGAATGTCCACCGACTCGAGCAAGGGGTCGCTGTAAGAATGGTTGGCGTGTCCAATGTGCACGAAGAGGTGTTTGTTGTACTGCAAAGGGAGAAACAGGGAAAATCAGCGCTGTGGGAGAAGAGCAGAGGGGTTGTTACGGGCAGGGGGCTGGGCTTTGATGGGTTAAACGACTCCCAGTCCTGGGATTTTCTGCAGTATGGTTTCCATGAACAGCTTCACTGATTGTGTCACAGACTCTTGTGAACGAGGGTCAACATCAAAAAAAACTCCCCTGTGTCCCCACTGCAAACCCCAAAGCACAGGTCTCTGCAAGGGGGTAATTTACACTGCGAGACCCAGTGGCAGCACAGTGATTAAAAAGCCCTTCACTGAGCATAAAAAGATGAGTGTGCTCAGGAGGAAAGCCTGTTTTTGCTCCTTCAAACAGTGCCTTTTAATGTCCTGTGTCCTGAGAGCCTGAATTTCTGCTCGTGCCGCAGAGCCCATTCATGCACGCCACCTGCTTGTCTACTAAAAAGCCCCAAACCTCTATCTGCAGCACACCTCAGCCAAAAGAGATGGAAGGGATTTCCTTTTAACTGCAGGATGACAGTAGCAAGGCCAGTTGCTCTGTGTTGCTGTTCCTATAGACATTGTCCTCCTGTATTTTGACCCATGCAATATTAAAGAGCCCAACTTTTCCCCCTTCCCTCGGGAGCCAGCTCTGTAGATGGCCATCCCTCCCCAAACAGTTTCAGCTTCAATTCCCTATTTCTTAACTTCATCCCATCACACCTCACTACAATCACAGGAATCACCTGGGCAGTGCCACTCCTGCCTGGGGGAAATCCTTGGCCCAGTGAAGACCACTCCAAACATGAGTCCAACATGATCTTTTAGGGGCTGCCATTCCTCCAAGAGAACCTTTCAGCACCCAAGCAAAAGCGGAAGGGTGAACACCAAAGACCCTCCACCAGTCCATCAGCACCTCCCAGGGTCATGAGAGCAGAGTGAAGGAGCTCCAGGGGGGCAGGATTAAACACTGAGGGGTTTTCACCACACAGATCACAAAACACTTTGCTAACTCAGTTAAGGGAAAGCCGATACGCAGTCAATGAACGCTAGAGAACCCTGTCACATTGAACAGATGCTGCATATAAGGGGCAATTCCCAAAAGCTAGGCACAAATAAAATATTTAAAACCCCAAAGCAAACCTCATTTAAGCTATTTTGTTTACAATGTACCTGCTGAATGAACAAATTGAAGTGACAAATCTAAATGAATTGGGCAACCACTCAGAGCCTTCCTTCGGTGTGAGCAGAGTCTTCCCTAGCAGATGTCCAAAACTCTGGGGAAAAGGAAATGGACTGGCTGGATTTCTGCACTTAGGAAATGAAATTGAAATCTATTAAAAAATCATCTAGCACAGCGAAATCTGAATTTAGAACCAGAGAACACTCATCTGGGTATGGGATCAAAATTGAGATACAGCCTGTGTGTTTTTGCAGGGTTGTATTTCCCTCTGAATTTTGTGGAAGGAAAAAGGAAAGCATAACATCTTATTAAGGCATTTCCACAAGAAAAAAAAAATGAGGACTGTTTTCTCTCAGTCTTCTCTGCTGGAGTTGTTCCAGGTTGTACAAATAACCACATTTTTATGGAAACAGGATCAAGACCTCAGATTCTCTTGTAAATTGTCCCCCTCCCCAAAAGGGTGTCTCTCTCCTAGCCCAAAGATGGCTGTGGAGGGAAGGGGGAAGGGAGAGCTGTATTTTACAGTTTGGCCACTGCAGACTTCCAAGACACAATTCACACACTGTACCTCATTCTGCAAACCAGGCAAATATACAAATTGCTCACTATCCCAACTTCAGTAAAAGCAAACACATTTATAGGGGCATGGTGCATGAAGTCTTAATACTCTTTAAATATAAGAGCAGGGCTGGAGGCAGCTGCAAAGCTGCCACAGTTGTCTGCTGAGCTCGCCAAAGCACCAGATGCTGCTGCAGCAACATTTCTGAGCGGGTACAGTAGGACAGATGGTATGACATCACCTGACAACATTCTTAGGACAGAAATGTTTATTTTGATATTGCAATGTGTGATTATTTTCTCCTTATGTTGCTGCAATTCCTATGCTAAGTGCAATCATTACTGAGCTAATTAGATGTGGCATATTTCTGCGAACTAACAAACCAAAATGCAATATTGGAGCAGGGTAAATGGATACTGAAATGATCCCTATCGTCTCTAGACAAACATGCACCACGGCAGGAACTGATGCACAGAAAAAGGCAAAGGAGCAAAGTTTTCTGCCTATATTTTTGAGCCCATTAGTGTCTGAAAAGCTTGAAAACATCCTCATTACACTGAGAATTCACTGTTGATTTAGACTGAGTATTCCAGAGCCATTGAAGTACATTAGTTGCTGAGGAATTTACTCACTCTGCAGCATTTAAAGGATTTGCATCTGGCATCGGGGCAATAATGTGCTTTAGATGCCATAAACCTTCACAAGTCAAATCCTGTATTTTCTATGTATACAAAAACAGGAAGAACATTTTCAGCTCTGTCTCCTGTGTCTGCATTACACGACATGTCCTGGAGATGGCCGCCTCTTAAAGCTGAGCTACTTCCCTTAGAAAAATTCTAACTATCCAAAGAATGCAGTAAAGCCATGAAATATGACTGTTGTCAAATAATACCACGAGAAAAATTATAATCCACTTAGGAATTTGAAAGAACCAAGACAAATTGCCAGTGGCAGGGGATGCAAGCATTTAGGCTGGTGCAGAACAAAGACAAACCACCTACATCTGCTTTATCAGCCAGCATATGTATTTGTAACCTGCTCCTCACCAGTTTTGCACTTATATTCCGACACAACCACACGGATCAGCACCAGGGGGAGTGGTGAATGGCTCCCCATCCACAGAGTGATGGAGGTGCTAAGCAAGGTGGAAGGCAGGTGGCCTGAGAGGGGGCAGCTGTTTCTGTGGGAATGACCTTGCTCGTGGGCACAGCATCCTGAGTGCAAGGGTGCTGCACCCTCCTGCTGCCCCCAGGGGCACAGCCGTGGTTTAACCCTCCCAAATCCCACTGGCATGGCTGGGAGCCACCTGCCCCAGCAGGGATTGTGCTTCTGGGGGGAAGAGCAGGAGCCAGGTGGGATGGGCTGCCTGGAACTTATGCATTGGTGTATCAGCAGTCTGTGTGCAGCTCCAACCCAAACCCTGCCCAGCCTCAGCCCTGCTGCCTGGCCGTATCTCGTAAATCTGAAACTCTTTAATTTCCTGCTGATGTAAGAAAATCTCTTGGTCTGCCAACAAGTTTTCTTATTTCTACCAAAACACTAGTAACTGAATATTTAACTCCTGCTGCTGTTGTCCTCCACTGAAGCAGACTGGGAGTTATAAACATGACATTTTAATGCTATAACTGGACTCTGTACCAAGTCCTGTTGTTAAGGTTTTTAACACTTTCCTGTGAAACGTTCACTGAACTTTCTGTGCCGTATGCAAGGATACAGCTGCGTGAGCAACCTGGTCTTTCATGGACCTCCCTGCATTCAGATCCTGCCTGGATCTGCCCAGGGATTGAAAAATAAAAGGGGATTTTGGGTGACTTTATGGTTGCAGAAATGGAAAGGTAGGTGATGAGGGAAGGCAGTTCCCTGACACCTTCATGTTGCCCAGCACCTCTCAGCTACTTCCACAGCAGTGCCAGTGTGAAACTGGGACTTGCTGGCTGGGCAAGGTGCTTACACAACCTTTCCATCAGCTTTTCTGCAACACTGACCATGCATCATTCACTTCTGCCCTGTCTGATTTAAGACCCTGCAGTCCCAGTTCCAGAACTGCTGAGTGCTCAAAATGGGAAAATGATGTCTGACTATAGGAAGCTCTCAATAATGTTAAGTATTCTGCAAAATCAAGCTCATGACAAATCAATGGGGACCCTCAAAATCAGTGGCCCATTCATTCTTTTGCACCTGAACTTCTTGGTTTGTCAATTGTGAGTAATAATGCTCCTTCATCCAAAAAGACTGCACTAGCACATCTGTGAAATGCAAATGGAGGGAATTAATAATTCCATTTGGAAGGGAGGTTAGACAGTGCACAGCGAGCAGGGCACGGGGCCACGCATTTCAACAGCAGAAGAAAACAAACTACTGAATAGTTGCTTATCAAAGAAGAGCCATCTACATCTCTACTGAATGCAGCAGAAGAACAAATAAACACGTGAGCACGTCATTATCTGCTCTCTGCAGAGCAGAGCAGGGGGATATTTCCCAACTTCCCGGCCCTGCAGCTGGGCCAGGCGGTTTTGGGGTGGGTGTAGGGGTGGGGGAAGCTGTTGGACGAGTTGGGGAGATGCAGGGCAGAGGCACAGCCGGGTGCAAAGCCCTTGGGGCGAGCCAGGATTGGTGTTTGGGGCAGGCAGAGCAGGGAATTTTACAGCCACAGCCCACCCCACTCTGGTGCCAACCCAACCCAGGTGTCCCTCGCACTTCCAATTTTGCCAGGAAATTTTCCCTGCAGCGGATTTGGGGAAAGGAAGAGAGGTTTGTGAGGGCAGCAGTGAGAGCACAGCCAGACCCCAGCAGACTTCCCACCCGTGGGCTGACTTTGGGGGATGAATGGTGCTGGTCTCCCAAGATATCCAAGCAGGTTCTGGCCCCAGCACCCTCCCTGCAAAGTCCATGTCGTGCTACAGCTGGGCTGGGGAAGCTGGCCTGGCATTCCCATCATGATTCCATGAGGTCCCCCTGAATCCTGATGGATGGGAGGTCTGCTGCCATGCCACAGTTTCACCTCTGGAGCCTGTGTGAATACTGGGCCTCTTTAAAGTGCTTTCTTGGGGCTTCTAACCATGGACACTGGAAAATGAACATTTCACAGAGTATGACATTTGCATCCCAAGGCCAACACGAGCTCTCCAGCACGGCAAAACAAATGGGCCTTGTGTTAGCAAAACTTTTTCTGATTCCAGATTAAAATGACCTCAAATCCTGAGTCTGTGGCTCTGAGACATCCATCCTAATGCGGGTTTGCTTTCTTGTCCTTTCACATCACAAAGACACTAAACCAAGGACTTTCTTGTGAGTGAAATGCTGGACTGCTTTTTATGCTGTGTACAGGGAGTACAGAAAGGCTAAACAATCCTCGTAACAATGGATATTGTTCAAGGATGGAAGGCTTCTTTTGAAAAGATCTCATTTATTTTTCATCACTTAGGTGGTTTGATTAACTTTGGTGAATTTTACTGCATTTGGCTAATGATGGCAGGCTGTTTTTATGGCCCTTGAGCAATTGCTTTCCCTTTCTGGTTCTCAGGCACAATTCTCTCTGGGCTCACAAAGTCCTTTTACAACAACAATAAAACCTGAATTAAAACATAAAGAATGTTTTATTTCTTCACCACTTTTTAAAATACATTTTGAAATTTGGACCTAGCACAATCTGACAGTTTGGAGGGGTGGACTAATACTGAAAATGTCCATCAGCCGTGTTCTTTATTGCTCTATATAGATATTTTAAATGTAAAGCTGTCTGAGGTGCTCAAAATTTAAATAAATGTGACAGCAAGAGCCAGAAACCTCAAAAAGGAAGAGAAGAAAGGGCTTTTCTTTGTTGGGTGGTGATAGGGTTTTTTATTCTGATTGAAAATCAAGCTTGAGCGTATACATATATATATATATATATATATATATATATAAAAATATATATATATATAAATATAAAAATATATATAAATATATATAAAATTTTTTGAATTATTCTTATTTCAGTTACGGTCTTTGAATTTCATATCTACTTGTGCAACAATCAGTTGCTTAGATCATTCCTAACCTGCTTGCATGCTCGGTTTATATTTGTTAGGGAACATGGGATTGCATTTGTTCTGAACTTTCACAGAACCACTATAGTAAAAATGGAAAGCCCCCATTAAGGAAAACCTCTCTTGGAAGCAACAGATGGGCACAAAAACTGCTCCATCTGCTGAGAATAGAGTTATATAGGGCAGGCAATAATCAAAGGTAACTGAAATGCTGCTGCTTGGACCTGCAAGGGAAACTTCCATGCACCGTTTAGGAATTGTACTTAAGCACAAAATGCCACAAAAGGAAAATACAGCTTGACATTTGTAAGCTGAATTGATTTTCGTGTAAAAGGAGGAGCAATTTTACCCATCCTCAGCTGCAGAGTCAGTATTCCAATCTTTTGCAACTGTGCCATCTTGTGTTCCCCAGACTATCTTCTGCCATGCAGAGTTACAGTGATGGCTGCTTAATGTTTCCTTCCTATATTTTTCTCTTTTGTAAATGGAAAAAATTTTGTGTCTAGACAAGGAAAAAGATCAATGGCTGTCCACAAGTGAGAGGACTCTTATGGAGCAGATTTCCAATCCTTAGAATGCCCACTCTAAACTAAACTACTGAACTGCCGGGCATTGAGTGTTTTGGGGATTTTGGGGGCTTTTTTGTACTTTTAAACACTAGTTGCCATTAGAAGAGCCACAGAACTACTGAATGCCCCACTCCTACCAGGAATTCCCCATGGGTGGATCTTTGTGCTCATGCACAGTCCCACTGCAGGCCATGGGAGTCTTGCCAGCTTGCAAACCTAAATTTCTAATTTCTGCAGGAATAGGGACTGCAAGGAGCCTGCCAGGATGAAGTCCTGTCCCCAGATGCTGTGCCAAGTACACCTCTTTCAATAAAGGTATTTCCATAACTTCCAGGTTACATTTTAAGGTGGAATTCGTCTACTTGCCTCTACTAATATGAGGCTTTCTGGTCTGGTTTTGTGTTGGGAGAGAGAAGGAGGAAGGGGTACCTCTTTTTTTAAATGAAATGTTGGAAGCACATTTGGTGAAGACAATATTTTATGTAATTTTCTGTGAAAAGTGAGCAATGTAATGAACATATAACTGTCCTTTTTGAGAAGATGCAGGAGAACTTCTACACATCTCTCCTGTAGCAGCACATAAATAAATACACTCATTTCTGAGGTCAGCAAAGGCACAAAGAAGATGCTGCAATCACAGCACGTGCCTATATGACTTCATGTGCACATTGTGCAAACACACACACATCACCTGCCTCGCTGATTTTGTTTGAAAAGTAATAAAACCCCATCCTTTCTCTGCTGTGCAAACCTCACCTGCAATAAAACATCCCAGCCACACAAAGAAAGGTGTGCAAAGCTGCAGGCAGAACTCACATTTTCTGCAATGGCACTACAGGAGGCTGGGGGTTTGCTCTCAGGTCCAAGGAGAACTCTTGGTGCTTGTTGGAGAGTGCATCAGAGAGAGGGCAGGCTGGCAGGAGACACAGAGCTGCCCCTGCACACCAGTGCCCCTGCCCAGTGCCTCCCCAGCAAACAAAATCCTTCTCCCTTTGCCCTGGGAAATGGCCACACTGCCTTGGGTTTTTTTTTATCCAATGCCCTTTCAACACCAAACAATCAAATTTACTTAATCCAATGTAAGCAACACTTTTCCTTCTCCTGACTCCCCTTTCCCAGCAGTGATGCCCACACAGTGCCATAGGGGCTCATCCTGTGGGCCCCCATGGCACCTGTCTGGATGCTCCTGCTGTCCCCAGGCACAGCACTGCCCCACTTGGATGCAAGAACGAACTAAATTGGGAACTGACTTTTCCTGGAGTCTCATTTTCGCAGTGTTACAGCACACGAGTAGCTGCTTTTATAAAAAACAAGTCTGGGTCGTTTGATGCTCTTGCTCGTTCTGTAAACCCTCCTGCAAAAAAGGTGGGTTTCTCAGCAGTCTTCTTGCAAGCTGGGACAAGACCCAGTGGGCCTCTGCACCCTCAGGAATTCCAAATAATATCAGTTTCCTCCAAAGAAGGCTTTACAGTACTTGTGGGGCCATCCTGGGCAGCCATGGTTCTGTTCAGACCCCACTCTCTCCCTGCAATGCCAAAGCTACTCAGGTGCTCAGCCCGTTTGCTTCCCTTTACACAAAACCCCCACGGGCTTTGTATCTAGATTTATGTTCTAAAAACCTATGGAAAAGGGACAATTATGTGGCAAAACAGCCAATGGGACCACACAGAAATGAGATTTTGTTCACACACAGATGGCAAGGCTGAGCGTCACGTGGCCACCTCCTGTTTCCCTGGTAAGCTGGAGCACACACACACACACACACACACACACACACACACACACACACACAGAGACACATCCTGGTGTGGGGCAGGCTGGGGATGGCAGAGCCCAGAAATTAGCAGGATACATTACACAGGGTCAGCAGGGGCTGGGAAATCTGTGCATGGATGAGGGTGAGTGATAGGGAAACCTGGATGTTGTGCTTTGGCAGCGGAAATCCAAACTCGATGCTGCCTGGACGGACTCAGAGCTGGGGGTGGAGGAGGCATTCCAGAGTGGTCTGGAGGACACTAAGGTGAAGCCCACCAGAGCCAGGACTGCCATGAGACCATGAGAAGGCAAAGGGATTCCAGGGAAACCATGGATGCCCAACAGTCAGGTAAGCGCTGAGAGATCCGCACCTGCTGCCAAACATTTCCTGCACCTCAAAGCTAACCCAGCCTGGCCAAGTGTGACATTTGGCAAACCAGCACGCTGCCACGTGCTTGGTGCATGAACAGCTGAGATATGGTGCACTTTCCCAGGGATGTGTCTCTGCCAGGAGCATTCCTCTGTTGTAAGGTTTCTGGGCTATGTCTCCAATCCCCATTGTGCAGGGTAAACACTCCTTGGATAACACCCCTGGCCAGAGCCCATAAATGCTACGGTTTCCAGTGCTGGATTATAAAAAGAAAATGATAGCTTCTCTCTTCTCCAGGTTACTGTATTTTACCAGGAATATGAACAAGAATGGCCTGTCCAAATCACCCATTCAGGGCAGTATTTGCTTTTCAGAAATTATCGCAGAAAAAAATTCTCAGGTTGAAAGTTGTTCTTTCAATTTATTTGTGATGCAGTAGAATCAGTGCTGGGCTACCAAGAAACGCTCTTGGTAAATACATGGTGATTAATGTCAGGGTTCAAGGCTTACTGGAGTAAATGAAATATTACAGCCAACTTCAGAAACTACCCTTGCAGGTATAGTATGCAGACTAAAAGCTAAAAGAAAATTTAAAACTTCACAGGAAAAAAAAAATCCAATATGCAATATGCACACTTTCTGTGCAAGTCCTTAATTTTGTTTTGGTTAGGAAATAGATCAGGCTTTAACCTAGAGTTCAAGCACTGAATTCTTGCCAAGAACACAATGCAATTTGGTACACCTGCTAAACTAGGTCAGCAGCTAGGCAGGGGCCAGACCAAACCCTGCCTGCTTTCACAGAGGCCTCTTGCTGCTGCAAATGGGGAAAAAGAGGGAAACAACGGAAAACACAGTCCTGGGGTGAAAGGAATATTGCACAGAGCAGCAGTGAACACAGAGACACCGGGTGTATTCCATCATACACGATGGAAGGCATGCCCAGAGGGTGGGGAGCAGAGGAGAAAAGCAGAAGATCAGGAGTAAAGGAGCAAAACTGAGGATCAGTGGACACGAGGGCAATAAATACTTACTGATTCAGGATCCCTCTGCTGCTCAAGGAAAGCTGAAAACTCCACCAGCCTGAGCTTGGTCGTACCAATCGATCGGCCCTGCCACGCAGGGACTGAGGGGGCTGGAGCTGATGTGGGTTCAAAGCCTGAAACAGAGGAAACATCTTCATGAAGAAGCTGACACTTCCTCAGTTTATATTTTCTCAATTAAATGTAATTGGGAATTATGCATGTAGCCCTTGGATATTTATATTAATTTTATCGAGTAATTAATTCAGGATGAGTTAAAATTGGAAAAACTCAGGCCAATATGCAGAAAAAGAGGTGCCAGCCCAGCAATCTAATAATGGCAGAAAGAAAAGATCTACTACTTAGTTTCCTTGGGGCTGTAACTCGCTGTAGAATTTTTGTTTAAATTATATACTAGATGACAGAGATTTATCGAGACTTCACCTAGACCTACAAGCTGCACCCTTCCTTGGAAACTGGCATCAAGAGTCACAGGAGACACCACTGCCTTGGGAGTCAAGAGAACTGGCCTCCATTTCTGGCTCCTAATGTGCCACATGTTACAAGTAAATGACCCCTCTTTTTGCCTATTTCTTCTGCCATTCTCAATTCCCCTCTCCTGTTTGGAGTACAAGCTTTCCAAGGCAGGGACTATCTCTTACTATGTATTTGCACATTGGGTCTTGACTTCTTTTGGAGCTTTTAGGCATCATTATGCTACAGCTAATAATAAATAATTACTGTAGAGAGCTGAATCATACCCTAAAAAGGAAAAAAAAAGGTTTTAAATTGATAATAAAGAGAGAATGACATGATCTAGATAGAGAAGGGATGTTAACCACCCTCTCTAATTCACCTCAAGAGAAGGAATAAATGCTATCTCTTGGTCCTCATTGTAGAAAATTGGAGGAGAAGGAAAGAAAACTGCAAAGGAAGAGGAAAAGGCAGCAGCTCAAAGACAAAACTCATCTTGGGAGAGACACAGGCTCAAGAAAGGCAGGGGAGAGGCACCAAAGGTACAAGAACAAAGATTATCCTGAAATGGGCTGAGAAGCAGGGACAATTCAGAGGCAGTGTGTGTCCATATCCCATAACAGGAATGTGGTACCTGACCCCCAACCCTCAAATTTAGGCAATGAAGGTGTGAGGCTTGTGCAAAACAGGGAATTACAAACGTCACAGGCTAGACATGAACGGGAATTCTGATGAAGCAAAAACTCATGCACGAGTTTTGTCTGATTTAGAAACACTAATGCTCCTATTCTGAGAGAAAACATGGAAGGATAAAAGACAACGACAGAAAACACCTGTCTTAGGAAATGATGTTATAAATTAGGGATGTCAAGAAAAAGCATTCTCATGAATGCAGAAAAAATAGCTTTAGTTCAAAGCATTAAATAGCAGCAAGTTAGAAAATCATAAAGAATTGGGTAAGAGTCAAAAACTTGCAGCACAATCAATGTCAGAAGCATTGGGATCATTTGGCAAGGGAGATGTAATATGAGAAATTGTCTGCAAAGAAATAATGACCTTTCCTGAAATCAGGCATGGAAGGAATCTGGGAAAAAGGAGCAGGAAAGTAGCCATGGGCAATCTGAGCAAGGGAATTCAGAATAAAATTGGGTACTTATCAAAGTGGTACCAGGCAAAGCAGGACCTCCAGGAGGGGATGAGCTATAAACAACCTGATACATAGAGAAGTTTTATACTTAAGGCTAAACATATATGATTTTGAAAGGGGTTTAGGCTCAGTTTAAAATAAATTCAGGTGTATTCTTGTTACATAGCTATTCTAAAAGTGAACCTTCATCCTATTATTCATTTTTTACAGTCATTCCTACAATATGGAGTGCTGACTGGAAATCACACATCACAACTCCTTGCATATGCATTAGTACTTCCTACCTAAAAAAACCCCAAATGCAATGATTTTCCATAAGATACAACCAAATAATAATAGGACACTGGGACTGGTGTTTCCCTTGGCTGGAGGGAACATGAGTAGTGGCTCTACGCAGGTCAGAAGTTAATACATCACATTCAGTACGAAATTCAAGTATTTTCAAGGCAGAGGATAAATGGGAGAATTACCTGAAATGGGAGCTGTGACTGATGGCTGTATAGGATAGGCCTGCTGAACGAATGGCTTGACGCTGGAATAAAGAGGTACACAAAAAAATCACACACCGTGCCATCCACAGGAAATTCCATCAGACTCACACAGTCTAGGAAAATAGGTGGCTGAGCACCTTTACCCACAAATATATCTTTTCCCTATTTAACAGACAGACAGCACAGAAGGAAGAGAGGGGATGAGAATTACACCCAGGGATGGGCACTGCTGGGACACAAAGGAGGGTGCCCATCTGGAATTCAGCCTCAGTTTTGAGGTTTGGGATCCCTTCTAACTTTTTGAATGTGAGTTCACATCACTACAAAGACTCTTTCTTTCCCTAAAACTACCTTTACCTCTTTTTTGGGAAAAATTTGCAAGTTCTTGCTTCCCTGATCTCATGGAATGCACAAGCCACCCTTCACACTGCATAGAGAAACATATTTGAATTTTCAGACTTACTCTTGCGAGGATCCAGGCTGCCCCGTTTGAATCATGCCCGGCCAAAACTGAAAAGAGGAAAAACAAACAAACAGGCCCACAGTTGTTCTCTTTGTTGGAAGCACTTTGGGTATTTTTTAGCAAGCATGATTCCCTTTGCAAACTCAAGTCAAGGCATTAATCCATTCATTCTGTGTCAGTTTTCAACTGAGCATTGCTAGGGAATGCAGGGATTTTTTTGGGACTCGGATAATGACTTACCCCAGGTGCCCCAGGAAATGTAGGACGGGGAATTCCTGGCAGGCCCAGCTTGTTGTGAATAGCAGTGGCTGAGACTATCTGAGCTGATGACATTGCTGCCATGTGCTGGAGTGCTTTGTCCTTTGCTGTCTGATCCTTTAATATGACAATTACACGGAGTCTTAAAACATTTGGCACAACAAACGACGTTAAATAACTGCAGCTACAAGCACGTAACTAAAAACTTAAAAAGCCACACAGAAAATGCAAAAATAGCAAACCATGCAGGAAAAAAAAATACAGCACGGAGGCTAACACTCCAACTACCTCAAGGCAAAACTTCCTCTCAGACATGCATGGCAGACCTGAATTCTCACTGCCAACACACAGGAAGCTCTGGGAGAGCAAACTACTGCCCACTTGTTTATCTGGGCGAATCCTGATTTTAAATCAGGCTGGGCTGAACAGGGCGTGCTCCTGAGGCTCAGCTCTGCCTGCAGGACAGGCAGCACTGAGATTTGAGCTCTATCATTTCCATCTAAGAGAAGCTTGCCTTTTGTATTGCACTGTAAAATGAGAACACAGAACTGCGGCTGACCCGCAAACAGGGACAGAGTTTTCCTCATGCTTATGGGCTTAGAGACATTTTGGATTCAGCTTTATGACGATCATTTCCAAAGTTAGGTCACAAACACGGAAATGACATTTTTAAATTTTCAGTTGTGGCCATTTTACTGGTTTACAGTGTTCTCAAAGAAAGACATCAGCCATAAAATTCCTGCCTTTTTTTTTTTTTTTTTTGAGCACACAGGAATGGGTTTAGGAAAAGATGGGTTGTTATTGGTTACTTGTATTAGAGCAGCACTTGGAGTCCCAGCCACTGCCAGCCAGGTATGGTCACAGGACAGAAAGGGAAGGCCTCTTAATGCAACAGAGTTAACCAGGGAGATGTCTTAGGTGAGGGAAAATGAGTTAACACAGACTGCTACACGCTGGTAAAGCAGGGTTCCTCATCCAGAAGTACTGGATTAATAAGTACCAATATTTAGGTTTGTCACTTAGAATGAAGGAACACAAGCAGTATTAGGCAAGGACGTTTTGGGGTTTGGTTTTGGCTTTTTTTTTTTTTTCTGGTTTTATTTTACAAGCAAAGTAGCAAGCATGCTGGCAAGAGGTGCATGCTCTTATGTATGATACATGACTTTGCACATATGCTCCCTCTAAAGCTTGTATGTAGTAGTACTATAGGTGAGCAGTTTCTTCCTTTGAATAGCTCCTTTAGAAACAGCACAGGCTGAAAGTACAGGAAAAGCTAGCCAAAAAAATTCTGCCAAGCACAGCTAAGGTACATAATACTTGGTTTAGTCAAAATACTTACCATGCTTGTTACCTGGATACAACAACAAACAGTTTATTAAAATGCTTGTGTAGAATAGCAGACTCTTAGCAAAATATGAACAAAATAGTAAGAGACAAAGGAAGAGCAGTTTGCTCAACATTAAATATCAGCTTTAAACAAATGCATTATTTTCACCCAGGGTCTGATTCATTAAAAGGGGGAGAAAAGAGGGTTAAAGAAAAAAAAAAAAAAACAACAAAAAAACAACATCCAACCAACAAAACCCTGGAGAGAAACAACCCCCAGCTCCCTGCGTGAAAGCTGTGGATACAGAAGGAGAGGGATTGCTGCTGAGTGTGTTTCTCCGAGCTGTGCAAGGAGCCCCTGTGGGACACAGCCTGGAGAGCAGCAGGTGGAGCAGGGCAGGAGCTGCTCCAGCATCATTCCCTCTGCACCCTGCAAGGTGTGAGCCTGAAGGGCAGCCCTGTGCTCACCATCATTCCCTCTGCACCCTCTGCAGGGTGTCAGCCTGAAGGACAGCCCTGTGCTCAGCATCATTCCCTCTGGACTCTGCAGGGTGTCAGCCTGAAGGACAGCCCTGTGCCTGAACAGCTCCAACACCCTGGGCTCACCTGTGCTGGGGGACACATCCCCCTGTGCAGGGACAAACTCAGTCCTTTCTTAAAACTCGTTGCTTTGCAATATAACCACAGCCAGTTCTCTGGTTAGGAGCTGGAGGTCAGCTCTGGCTCTCAGCCCTGCCTGCCCCAGGGTGGCAGGGTGTGCACAGGAGGATTGTGCATGGCATGTTTTACTGGCTGCCTTTGGGTGTCTGCAGACCACCAGGCTAAAAAGATATTTTGCTGGGTGCTAAGAAGTGGCAGAATCCTAAGGTTCCTGCAGCTTCCCAGAATCTTCTACACTCTTGCAGAGAAAGAAGGACCCTCCATCATGAAAAGATGAAAGTGAGATGTCCTGAGAAGCAATACGGAGATCTAGCCCTACCAGATTTCTCTGCTTCACCCTTTTTTTGTAAGCAGAGCTGGTTTGGAAATGCCAAACCATCAGAGTCCAGCCTGCCGAATCCTACCAGACACCAACATACAGGGGATCTCTATCTTATGTGTGAAATAAATGATACAAGAGACATGTGCCTCTGGGTCCTAGTAACCTCCAAAATTGTGTGAGTGCTGCTTTTGTGACTACCTTGTTATTTTCCAGACATGCTGGGGTACTACAGGCTCCCCTCCTGCACTGCCTCCTGCCTGCCACCAGCCGTGCCTGTGCCACCACATGAAAATGCAGCCTGTGCCTGTGCCCCTGCCAAGGTGCCAAACTCTTCTGCATTCACTATTAGATGGAACTAAACTAAGGGAGAATTTAAAGGTAAAAGTTTTGTCAGGGCTGGTAAAGTCCTTTCCTGGGAGTTGCATGAGCCTGAGGTAGGTTATGTGTCTATAAAAGTGTTCATCTTGCCTTGCTTTATCCCTCTAAAGTCTCTGGCTAATTCCCTGCTAGTGTTAGTGCAGCTCCAGGAGAAGCTGGAGCATTTCTTTCTGCATTGTCAGGCACTGAAACCAACTAAAGTGCATTACTTTCTGTGATGTTATTGCCATCCAAGGACTAGAATAGGAGCCTGGACATCCAGCAACAGTTAGAGCAGGCAAATCTCACCCTAGCAGATGAACTAGGAAAAAATTTTGAAGATTTACACTTCCTTCAAAATCTTCTGGGGACCTCTCAGTCACCATTACAGAGAATCTGATGATCCTGAATTTTAGGGACAGTGACAGGGATTCCTGGAGGGAGAAAACATCTTTTCTTTTGTGACATGAAATAGTATGTGCCTCCCTTCTTGCCAATTGCTGCTTTTCACCCTAGAATGATCTGTGTTTTGTGAGGCCGTGCATCTCATCCTCTTCGACTGATTACATTTTTAGGAGGATGGAGAGAAAGGGAAAAAACCTTTAGAATGACAGCTCAGAAAGACAATCCTTGCAATAGGGCTGGTTTTGAGCTGTTTCAACAACCCCCACAGAGTTTCCCACTGGTGACAAATCTGATCTGGGACATCAGTCCAACACACTCCCAAAGGGAAGTTTCATCTTTTGTAGGCTTAGGAATCTTTGCACAGTGGGAAGGTCAGCTTTTCTCAAAGCAGCTTTACATTCAAATGTGACAGAAACCAAATTCAAAGTCAGACACAGATACTTATGAGGTCCTGAGTTGCACTGGCAAAAGAGCACCTCCAGCTCCAGGTACTTTTGGAGAGCTGCAAATATGTGCTCATATAATTGAGCAGACTTCGTGGTCTTCAAAAATAAATGGGATAACCACATTTTAAAGGTGTTTGTTTAGATTGCAATATCAGCTTGTCTGCCACTTAAAAACAAGTATATGTTGGGGTTTTTCATGCTGTAATAGAGAGCACTCATAACCAGGAGGGAATGAGGCTCTACCTATCACTGCAAGGCGGCCGCTTCTGGGGTGAAACTTGGTAACTGATTAATAACACACAATGGTATTACATCACAGTTTAGGCAGCAAGAGAAGTAATATATCCAATTAAAACGGCAGGGGTAATTTACACAGGCAGATTACAGTAATTACCCAGGTTGGAACTTGGCCAGGACAAATGGGTTAACACCCCTACTCTAAAACAGGAACGTTGTGGGATTTTTAATGGCTGCAAATAGTTAAGATTTTGATTTCCTATCTTGTCCAAGACAGAAAGGGTTTGGTTTTGCTCTCACTTGTGCTGGTTTGTAAAGCTGGAATAATTTCTTTCAGCTTAATGTGGTTTACACTGATGTAGTAAAATAAAAGTTTGCCTCAGTGTGCTGCAGTCCCGTGCTGAGGTTCAGCAGAGGCTTGGGGGGGACAGCATCTCCTACTGAATCATTAAATCCTGCTGGAGCTTAAGGTATTCCTCGGACAGGTCCCATCTGGCCCTGACCTGGTTTGACCCTACTTAATTGATGAGATCAGATGGGATTGCTGCTGCCCAGGAATGACACTGGAGTGTGCAACACGCTGCACTCACACCCCTGCCCTCCCCTCCTCTTACACAAGTCTTCTGCACTGTGGCACATAATCAGTAATGAATGCTACCAGGGTGGGTTTATGGTACAGTCAGTGGAAAACTGGTCCAGTTCCACTAAATCCCTAAAATATCATCTCTGTAGAGGAGATCAAGATGTGTCTTATGTTTTAGCTGAGCTGCAGCTTCTGGCTGCAGATGCACACACTTTGTTCTTGAAAGATGTAAGCTCTAAGCATCTAATGCAAGGAGACTACAACTTTTAATGAATCAGGCCCTTGAGGTTTGCTTTTCACAATTTGTTTTGGAATGCAAAATACATAGTTAAATTAGACAATAATAATTCCCCAGTATCATCCAATTATAAATCTTAATTTCTATAAAAGCCCCGCATGAAACAAGAGTTCTACATGACAAGCACAAAAGGATTTGTGCTTGACTTTCTTTTAATCCAACATAAACAGAAGAATAATTCAATCAATCAGTTCAAACAAAAAGCAAAAATTAAAAACTGTTATCCTAGAATGATAAATGGGGCTTTGAATACCATGTTATCTATGACTTAGGGAGGAAAAAAAAATCTAAGACAGCATGAGGAAAAGTAAGCACAACAAAACAGTATTAATCAAGAAGCCCTAAAACCTGTACCAATATTTAAAATGCAAAACTTTTCATGTAAGAAAAAAAAAATACATAAGAAAGAAGTTGCTCACAAAATGGATGTTACAGTAACACTAGCATAAAATAGCTTCCTAATAAGCAATTTCGCAGATGTTATTTCTGCTCAGATCTCATATTGATTCAAATAACCTTTACAATAATTAGCTGTAGCTCAAAAAAGATAAACAAATCATGACAATATACAATTGTTCTGGACAAAAGATAGAGAGCACTTCAGTGTTCCTAGCCCTGATCTCCAATTTGCTTATTATTAGAGAAGACAGGAGTAAATACAAAAGCTGGCTATTTCAGCCAGGCAATAGCTAATGCCAAGAAGAGAATGCGCATTCAAAGCTGTCCCAACTTGCTGCCTAATGAGTAGCAATTAATCCATCTTATTGTATTTCAAAATGCTGAAGACTCCATTCACATCAAAGGGAATTTTTCAAGGCTTTTATCATTGTTCATTTTAAAAAGTATAGAGCTATCTTTAGCATTTCATAATTGACAACAATATTTTCTTTCTATCCCTAAATGCGGAATGTGGAATAATGGATTTAAAAACATGTAATAGATGTGAACTGTAGGCATTTTAATGTGGGGGGTTTTGTCTCTAATTAATCTTGCACTATGAAAAAAATCCAATATGAAAGCCTAAGATAGATGAACATCCTGCTTTGAGCACCTTTGCTCTCTGTTTATGTGCAACTTTCAATCCATCTTTCGTCCTGAATGGACGGAGGTGACTTTGACTCCCTGTCAGTGCAAAGGTGGGAAAGGCTGTGACCTGACACTGTGGACTGGTGTATTTGACACAGAAATACAACACTGGAGTGTAAAAACTCTGCTTTGCCTCCTCCAGCCTCTGTGTGAGAGGAAATGCCACAAAGAGGAGCCGCCTTTCAGATCTGTCTCCAAGGACAACTTTATCTCAGCCTCTCTTCCCGTCTTCATGAGATTAAATTTCTCTAACTTCAGGAAGATTTTAATAACCTCAGTATATTAAGATTAAAATCTCTAAGATAGGTGTGCTTTCCTGCTGCAAAGAGAATTAAAATGTACAACATCCCTGGAAGGGCTGAGGGGACATTCTTTACTGGTGGTCTTGAAAGGCAGCAATAGCATTTATGGGTGAAACTTCACTTCCTTGCAGGCTATGGATCCATCCATCCACAGAGACTTCAGGCACTTCTCATTGAAGAAAAGGGACTTTGCTGGACCAAGCAGACTTTATGGCATGCAGGGGAGATTTCTGCCTCTTAGGAGAGCCTCCAGTGCTGTGTGTGCAGGTAGCTCTGAGATCCTTCCATCCTTGTGGACTTTTACAGAAGATTAACACAAGATTTGCCCAAGTCCTCTCCTCTCCATGAACTGGTTTCAGACCAAGGCAGGACAGTAAGATCTCTTGGTACAAAATAAATTCAGCAGCTACTTGGGGGGAAAAGGGATATTTCTATAAAAACTGCGTCAAACTAAGAGGCCAGGAGCTGGGGCCAATGGGACAGATCGGATCAGACACACCTCAAAAGAAAATTGACACCAGATGCTTATGAGTTGTTTTTTTTTTTAGAGTAGTAAGTGCTTCCCTGGATGCCACCAATCACAGGTTTTACAGGTGGCAGCTCACTGTTAAAAGGGTGAGTTGGCCTGGGTGGGAAGCACAGAATCATAGGATGGTTTGGATTGGAAGGGACCTTAAAAATCATCTAGTTCCAAGCCCACTGCTAGTGGGACTGTTTTAAAAGGTCAGCTCTCACTAGACCAGGTTGCTCCAAACACCATCCAGCCTGGCCCTGAACACTGCCAGAGCTGAAGAACCCACAGTTTCTCTGATTGACGTCTTCCAGATCCTCGCCACCCTTACAGTAATTTTTTTTCTCCTAGTATCTAATCTAAACCTATTCTCTTTCAGTTTGAAGCCATTCCTCCTTGCCCTGTCAGTAGACACTTGTGTAAAAAATCACAGGTGTAAAACATCGTGCATTTTATCTTCTCCTTGGCCACCCCTTCAACAGGGAATGCAGACAGTGCTCACTCCAGGACAGCAAGAGCCCAAAAGAAAGCAATCTTTCCGAGGATATTGATGGGGCTGTTCAGGCTGCTGCCAAAATTGGTCAGCATTGAAACAATGAGCACTCAGAGGTACTGGAATATTTCCTCCTTGTCTTCCTTTTGTACCAGTGATGCCCTTCTCAGGCAGCTTTTGAAGTCCTCTGCAAACTGCTTTGGCAGCGGGAAGCTGGACTAAATGATGTCCAGAGATCCCTTTCAATCCCAAGTAGTCCATGGTTCTGGGTGATTCTGGGGCCATACAGATGGTTGAACACGGGGATAATAAGAAAAACAGGCAGTAGCACTAAAAAAATGTCTGGAGAAGCAAAGTTCCATCTTGGGTTCAAAACCAGCAGCTTCTACCACCTCCAAGGAGCAACCGCAGCAGGCAAGAGGAATGAGAGCTCTCTTCTTCATAAGGCAGCTCCCTCATGGCACCTTTTTCCATCAAAGTTCCACCTCTGCCATGTGGGGAAGGAAAAGCCTGTGGGAGACCCACTGGGGGAAGGCTGGAGCAGCTTCTGCCAGCAAGGCCAGGGGCCAGCAAAGCTCTGTCACCTGTGTGCCTTCTGTCCCCACCGTGGGGTGGCAGAGAGGTGAAGCAAACACCTCTGCAGAGCGTGGGGGCCTGGAGCTGGGGAATTTTCCTGAGGCCATCAGTTCCCAGCAGTGAAATGGCAGCTGCTCCACTTTCCAGTCAGCCCATGGGCAGGTGGGAAAGGGCAACAAGGTGTGAATATTTTGCAAAATATTTCGTTGTCCAAGCAGATCTTCCCTTCTTCAGGCGACTCCTTAAAACGAAAATTCTCTCCAGATCTCTGTTTACTGCAAATGTCATCTAGACTAGATGAAATATTCTTAGGGTTTGGCTACCTCTGTTCTTTGGAAAGCTTCACTGTAAATCAGACAGCAGGTGCAGTACTTAAATTTTTGGGTTTTTTGCTTTGCAAGCAGCTTCACATTTTAAGGTATTTTGGTCATTCAGAAAGGGAAATGTTTTAGAACAGTAAATCCAATAATTGTGTATGGCTCCTAGGTCCGTATTTTGTACCTACATGGTCTTCCTGATTTTTGCAGCCCTGAGCTCTCACCAGTCCTCTAAAACTCCAGGAGCTGCTGGTGCTGAGCACCTCTGAAAGTAAGGCCACCTACTTACATGCTTAATTTTAGGCATCAAGGCTTGACAATTTGAGCTTAAAATGCCACATATCTCTCTGTATTATTGCACCCTGGTTAAAAAGCAGTACGTTTTAAGTCGTCTTAGCCGTTCTTTACGAACCCCAACCGCTCAGCCAGTGCAGCTAAAAAGCCAGCCACCAACAGCCAGACAAGCTTGCCAGCATGCTGCCCTTGAAAAACCCAGTGCTTCTGTCAGGGAGGCCTGTTAAAAAGCCAGGCTGTTATTCCTGCACTGCAGTTCTAGGATGAGGGTGAGCATCCGCAGCGCTCACCGCCCAGGACCGGGAAAGCACTGCCCGAAATGTTTTGCTTTCCAGCCAGAACAAAAACGTGATTTGTTCTCGCATCTGAGTGAAGAAAAAAAAAAATCTACTCATGTTAAAAAAAAAAAAAAGAAAGGAGGGAGGAAAAGGTTTAAAAGTTCCTTTACTTTTTATAAAAAAAAATTTACAGCAAAAACTTCAAAATTCCCTCTTCCACTTTTAAATATTGGGGGAAAAAAACCCCAAAAATCTCAAGATCTCTGCTGGAAGGCTTGAAAAAACAAGCAATCCAAGAAACCCCTATGAAGCATTTCCAAGAGGTTCATTTTAGCCTTAGAATATATTTTATGGAAGGCAGAGAAATCGGGGACATGTACAATTCATCATGTCAGATTAAGCAAACATACTTAATATTCCCTGAACAGGACTCTGACTGAGGCTCTCCAAAGATTAAAACATCAATAATTTACTATAAAAAAATTAAATTTCAGGGAATTTGGAAAAAGTGCACAACTTGAGGTGATACTAGACTGTAGTCTAGAAACACCATAGAGCAATCTGGATAAACTGTGCTCTCTCTGACACTTGGAATAAATGATCTGGTTTAAGTATTCTTGATAGCGGTTCAGAAGCACAGACAAAAAACATTTGGGAATGGAAAACAATTACCCCCTGGAACAAGAAAAAAAAAAGAAAAAAAGAAAGAAAAAAAAAGGCATCTACACAACTGTGCAAAACCTCTGTGTATTTAAATACACTCCTAGCACTCAACTCTTAAAAAGTAAAACAAAAAATGGACTAATGGGTTAAAAATCAGATTTAGGTGCTGAGCTGTTACGAAGAGGAGTTCACTTGGCATTTGGACAGTGTTAAAACAATGTTTTTAATGTGGATGCTAGTGCAGAACCCGGGGATTAAACACAAAGAGACACAGACAGCTCCCACATGCAGGAAAAGGAGGTTACAGGCACAGCAGCCCCAGCGCTCGCCCATCACCGCGGGGAGGAGGAAGGGACAGGCATAGCAACCACAAGCCCAAAAGCAGAAAAGCGCATACCTTCAGCTTGGAATGAAAATCACGAGATTTCCTTCTGGCAAGAACCTGAATGTGACTAGACACCTGCAGGGTAGGGGAAGGGAGGAAACAAAGGAAAAGCCTGTAACCATGGAGATGAAAAGCCCCCTACAACTGGGCAAGCCAAACGTACCTTAATGGCGGCTTGAATTTCTCGAACTTTCTTTCTTGCTAAGACCTGTATGTGACTAGACACCTACATTGTTCAGGTTTATGGGGGGGAAAAAAAAAACAACAAACAAAAGAAAAACAAAAAGCAAATCAAATTTTAAATGTCTAATTTTTTTCTTTTTAAAAAAAAAAGGAAAAAAAAAAACTTTTCTGAGGGGAGGAAGTTATTTGCATCTTCAGTAAGCTCTGCTGTTAAAGATATACCACATTCCCAGCCAGATACCAAGCTCTCAGCACCAAGGCTTAACAATACATCACTGCAGTGATTTGATTAAGGAAATTTAAAAAAATAAAATTAAAAAAAAAAAAAAAAAAAAAAAAAAAAAAGAAGAGAAAGGAAAAAAAAAGAGTGTAACCCACCAGGTTGTGCATTCAGCTAGAAAGACAGAAGACACAGCTCACAGCTGGATGCAGCCCGCGTGCTTTGGTACCGATCCCATCCATGCCCAGGCCCTGAGCTCTCGTGTGGGGATCCCAAAGGATTTCCACCCCATCTGCTGGGGATGCAGATGCCCACTCTGACCATTTGCCACTAGGCTTGAGACATAACTTGGCACCATGAAATTTTATCCATTATTTATTGTGCTATGCAGCTCCAATGAGGAGATTCGGGCTGCATTTTGAGTCCACTGAAATGCTTTAAATTCTGGCACGAATGATAAAATACTGGCACAACAAAGGTCCCTGAACCCCTGCTGGTTTCCTTGGTAATCTCAGCATCAAGTCTGCCCACAAAACATTTGTGTAACTGGGGACCAGCAACTTGACATCAGCTTGAGTGATGCCCAGGTCTGGCCCACGGCTGTTTTGCTCAGAAATTCGTGCAATCCCAGTCCTGCACTATACCAGTTGTTGGTCAGAAGTTGCTGCCTGTGCCCAAATTCACATTCCTATTTACCCAGGGACACACTGAAATCCGTGCTGTTGGTGATGAGGGTTTAATGATGCTGACCAGCATCACTTGGTAGCACTCAGCATCCCTCAGCTTTCCATGTGAAGGTTTAAAACCTGCAGTGATGGCAAAAATCACTAAAGGGAAATCTCTGATTCTCATTTGACCCAGGACATACCATATCAGGTGGTGCACATTTTTTCCTACATTAGTTAAAATTCCTGTCTGGGAAAGAACAAAGCAAAAGAAAAGTAGAAACAATGATTTCCTCCTCTGTAAGACTATTCTGTGTCAATAGTACCA
This sequence comes from Brachypodius melanocephalos, assembly GCA_013398615.1. NCBI lineage: Eukaryota > Metazoa > Chordata > Aves > Passeriformes > Pycnonotidae > Brachypodius > Brachypodius melanocephalos. Next base: position 1,378,787 of record VZSR01003183.1, on the reverse strand, counting down.
AAAAGCCTGTATTTTAGTAGGGAAGCAAACAGTGATGCATCAATGAGCACAGCCCCTGAAGGCCACCTTCGAGAAGCAGCTCAGGAACCAGCTTGCAGCAATTCAGAGTTATACTGCTGCTTACTGAGCGATTTTGCAGTCAAACACCTAGACTGAGTTTTCACACGTGTTCATTTGTTTTGCCTCCAGTGGAATATTAGTGGTGTTAAGGGTTATACAAGAAGAACAATGGTAACATTTAATCGCTCGGTTAAAAGTCCAGAGTGGCGACAAACCAACTTTTTAAAGCACTCATTTTGAAGTGATTTATGCATCAACACAGAGGGATGTACAAGGAGGGAGGCAGACATGGGCACAGGTAAGCCATCCCAGCCCTCCTGCTTTCCTGGGACATGCTGGCCAAGGATCTAACCCCAAGCTCTGCATTTTGACTCCTGAGGCAACTTTATGAACCCAGCACAACTTCCAATTCTGGGAGCTCACACGGGCAAGGCAGGGCAGGACTGGGGACTCTGCCTTTAGTTGGTGATTCCTTTGCCAGTCTTTGGTTTGTTCCTTTTCCCCATGCTGCAGTTCTCCTCCTTTCTTCTGCCTTTTTCCATCCCTCTTCCCGAACAGCAAGGGACACCACCCAGGGCAAAACGGGACCCAAAGTGCTTCAAATCCGAGCTTTGTGTGACCCAGTGCCACCTCTCCCTGCTCTGCAGGACATGCAAAGTGTGCCCTATGTCACACACGTGCAGGGGCAGAAGGGGAATCTCACACCTGACAGTAAAGCAAGGGACCTCTGCCATTTGTGGAGCGTTTTTCAACAGGGCAGTAGCCACTCCCTAAACTCCACACAAACTGTGCTTTCTGCAAGGCTGCTGATTGCTGTGAATATTATGAATTAAAGAATTTAGCAATAACAGATAAATTAATGGTTATGCGGTGATCATCTAAAAAAAAAAAAAAACAAAAAAAACTTAAGGTAGTTTTAAGGTTTATTCTGACTCTTGGGTGAATGAAATCTTGCCATGGTCAAAGACCAGGAGCCTGAAGGCTCTTAGGGAAATTTTTAATTATTTTTATATCCTGTAGCAACTACTGGCCATAAAGCTGAGAGCATGTTAAGCTGATTCTGATCAGTTAATTTTTATATATTTACCTCTCATATCCAAGAATCATAACCTCTATTATACAGCCAAATTCTCTTAACTTTTAAGAAGTTGCATCATTTACCATCTCAAAATAATAATTATATAATAATACTATAGAGAGAAATAAGGCCCAATGCTTGATGGTTTTGCTTCAACTTTTGAATTTTTTAAAATGAAATATGGGGGGATAATAGCTTCATTTACAGACAAATTAATAAAAAATGAATCCTCACACCACCACAACATAAACCCCAGAGTTTTAAATCCTCTCTAAACAGCATGTCTTTAATCTGAATAATGGAGTCAATACATCATCCCATCAGAGCTGAAGCACAGCCAGCCAGTGCAGCCAAAAATGCCATGTTTTGTCATTCACTGACATGCATACTTCCCCACTGGGTTATTTTACCTGCTTCCTGGTCCGTGTCTTCCCTGTTCTAAGTTTGATGTATCTGGCTATCAATTCATTCCTACCTGAAACAAAGAAAAATTCATGGTAAGGGACGAGCAGCATCACACCCAGAAACACCATCAAAATCCCACGTTGGAACACATGAGCTCCTCGCCCACCAGGTTTGTTTTCTCACACGCACTCCACTTTTCTTTACAAACAATTTGGCAGTATTTCTCATTGTTCACCAGTATTTCTCTTCCATCTCCTCCACAGGCATGGCATGTGCCACAGGAACTATGCAGAGCACCACGAGTTCAGTGTTTGCCCACCCAAATCCTGCAGTGGTTCACAGGCAGAGAGGCACCTCCTTGGCCAGCAGCATGATGTCTCACAGGAGAACCTCCCATGCTGGGGCTGACACAAGGTCTGGGCTCCTCTGGTTTTGCTTCCAGCTGCTCCAGGTGCTGTTTGTCCCCCTGGACCCCTGTGGGGAAGAGAGGCTGCTCTTGAGAAGGTCGTGTGCTGCCTGAGCCTACGTGCTCAGATGGGCCAGCTTCTCTCCAAGTTTTAATTCTGCAAGGAGGACAGCAAAATCTGTCCTTTCTGCCAGAAAGCCTCCTCCAGAGATGGAAATCACTGTCCCAGTCCAGCAGGTTATCAATCACACCCTTAACTCTACTCACAAGAGCGGCTGCCCTGCAGTGCTGACGTTCCTGTGGGAGCGGGGCCGATCAACACGGTGGTTTGTTATTCAGAACTCTGTTTCTCTTGGAAATGTGAAATACCTCCAAGCCTCTAAAATGGCCATTTGACTCTTCTTCAGTCACACATTATGCTACCTAATGCAAAGTAACATTTTCTATCCAAATAATTTCCTTCCTAAGTATTGCTGACACGGAAGATAACACAGGTTTTATGTGGTGTCCTGTTTATTTTCACTGCATATTATGTTTCTTCTCTGTGAGTTGTAATAACTCAAATATACTTGTTCAACAAGTCCTAAGTTATGGAGCTATTTGCATTCAGCTTCCAGGGGAAAAGCAGCCTGTGTGTAGAAGATGAGAAAACTGATTTAGCAGTGAGCTGAAAATGGGGAGGTTAAGAAAATAACTTGTCACCCACCAAGCTATTTTGAAGTGGATGAGTACATAGCTGGGGAATGCAGAAAATTATTTTATCAGCCAGGGCTTCAAACCCTTATAACTTTAATGTTGTGGGGGAGAGATGAGGAAGTTTTAAAGTAGCCTGCATATGCCTGAAGTGCATTTTGTTGACTGAGAGATTGAACACATTAGTCAAACCAGACTTTTTTCCTCTGTCTCCCCCTCTGAGCCTTATTTTGCACCTTTTGTATCAAATGCCTCATGGTTTCTGTCTCTTTCATTTTGCTAAATGTGTACCAGAACATGAAATATCAAGGTGCTTCAGAGCACAGCTGCATTTTTGTTTTGGTCTGGACTGTGTGCTGTGTTTCCCACAACATGCCACTGGTTTGTAACTCTCCAGCAGGTCTCTTCAGGACAAACTTCAAGAGGTGAATTTTGCGTGAGCAAACAGTTACACAAACCAGCCACATTTCTGCACACAGATGAGGGATTTCCGCATGCAAACAGAGGAGCAGGTAGTTACCTAATTTCATGCAAAAGCCTTGTCTTCAGGCTGAACACGGGTTCTGCAGCCTGTAGTGCTCACAAAATACTTGCCATCTGCAGTGAACAAGTGCCTTTGTGTGCATGGGGTGAGACCAGGGAATGCTCCACCTCTGCACCTCCCTGTTCTCGTGTTCTTTCTCATCACCCAAACAGAAACCCTGGTGAGATGCAGAGATCACCACATTCCTGCAATCACCGGTGTGATAGGTGCTGTGGACATTTTCATATTTCTAAATGCACATTTTGATTTAATTGGGGAATGCCGCCCACCCCACACTCCTCCAGAAAGTACCTGCTTGGCGTATGTTTAAGTATGCGCACAAATGAATACCCAGAATGGGTTTTTTTGCTGCAAAAAGATCAGCAGCTGGTGACTGTGCAAGGTCAGTGATGCTATAAAGTGATGTAGAGGATGCCATGCCATCTCTTGTCCCTCTGTCTGTGCTGCAGATGTTTCAAATACCTGGGCACAGCACAGGTCACTCCAGCCACCCCTTGCCCATTAAGGCAGCCCTATGCAGCCCTGGGCCACAGCTGAGGTTTCACTGTTCTCCTCCCAGACAAGAGAGCTAAAAAGCTATTTTTAAAGGAAAGCTCAGGTTCCTGGGCAGCCACTTGACAGAAAAAGCATCTTTATTAAAAACTGAAAGTCTAGACTGTATTATTTGAGTGCTGTCTCTGGTTGAGCCCCAGTCCACCCATGAAATACTTTGGCTTTATTCAAGGAGGGGTTTTGTAGCCATTATCTAGCTGGCCAGAGCTATGACTAACAAGACTGCAGTTTTGGCAAGTGACTGCTTCCCTTAAGCTGAAGGCTACCCAGAGCCTACACTCCAGAGGAATCAACAGGGTGGAATAATTTGCCTTAACTTGCAGGGAGGAGAAACTCCACAAGGAACCATAGAAAGTGGCCAAAGTAAAAGCCTAACACAGGTTTTCCTTACCATCATGTTTTCAACACAGCAAAGACACATGCATCAGGTTTAGCCAGAGCAGGAGATACTGAAGGCTCACTAAATACCTTCTCCCTGGCCACAATGATCTGAAAAGACATAAATTCTTTCTTGGGCTACCAAAAGCCATAAACACAAACAGAAGCACTGCCTGACATAAACAACATAGATACCCCCCAAGTAAAGGTTTACAGCCTTAATGTTATCTACCAAACACTGGTGCTCTTCTTTACCACCTCTGACAGATAGGGACAGAAATTATCTCCAGATCAACTAAAGCCCAAAGAGGATTTTACTTTAAATGGAAAGCTTATTAATCCTAAAAACACCCTTTCCTGTTCTTGGGAATGAGAAGAGTCTGAAACAAAAGGAGGCTCATGGAACTTCTTTAACTTGCCATCAGAAACCTTAGGGTGAAAAATGCTCATTAATAAATAGATCTGTTTGCTCTAGAAGAGCTCAGCTCTGGAAATTCTTTCCATACACACCCTCCCTCTGTCTCCTTGTCATATATATCTGGGAAATTGCCTGGCAGAAGAGGAGGGGTCAGACTTATGAACTGTAAATTTTCAGCTCCTTCTTCCTGTCACTTGCTGTGACAGTCTCCTACTTTGAATGTTTTGGTTCAGGTATCAAAGAGAGGCATGGGGAGGTGCCTGGTTAGATAAAACATCTTCACAGCACAGGAATCGTTTTCCAAGAATCTTGAAAAGTTCAGGAGAGGGCCACAACAAATATTTTATATAGGTTGCTTCTTGGAGTTTGCTTTTTTCCTCATTAATTCAGGCTTTATCTGTCATGTCCTTCTGTGCCATCAGTGCAATGGCAAACTATAATTCTCCCCGGGCTGATGCTGAGGAAGAGGCATTTTGTGCAAAGGAGCATCCTTTTTAATCATGGCATGGAGTAAAAAGGGAGTTCAGCTAGAAAACAGATGCTAAAAGCCTGTGAGGCTTTGTGGACAGCCAGAGCTCTCAAAGCCCCACTGTGGCCCCTCCAAGGGCACAGCTGAGCCCCCAGGGCAGCCCTGCTCCAGCCAACCCTTGGCGCACAGGCTCCCAATCCACTGCCCCATCCCTGAGCACCATCACCCACAACACGGGGAGCGTGTGGTGATCCTGGACACCTCTCAGGCAGCAGAGAGCTGATGCTCCTGCTCCTCTTGTTCCAAACAAGCAGGAGCAGCTGCAAAGTGGGGCAGCTCCCAGCGCCTCTCCCCGGGGGAGGCAGTTGCTGCTCTAACAGAGGGCCCTTGTGCAGGGAGCCTCCCCCACCAACACTTTTTCCAAGAACAGCCTAAAGCAGCCAAGCATCAGCCCCCACAAAGGCCTGGTGAGGCTCCTTGACACTAAGGGTGTGTTTGTCCCCACTCACCCACCCAGCGCCAGCAAGGCCTCAAAGGTGAAAATCCACCCCTGACTGAGGAAGGCATCACTGGCAACCCCTTCATGGGCCAGAAACAGCACCACCACCTCTGCAGGGCACCTGCAGGAGCTGTGGACATGCTCCTGGCCACACTGTGTCCCTTTTCCTGTGTCCTGGCCATGAGCATCATGCTCAGACCCAGAGAGCAGTGCATCACGTCCCTGAGCAGCCACGAGGCCGGCGGGCATCTTTATTTAGAACATTAATGACACAAATCAAACCTCTGCCCTCCCAGCTCCCAGTAATAGGCTCTACCCAAATGGGGATAAAAATAGGCAAGTGTGGGAAATAAAGCTGGCTAGCAACTTGAACATGAACAGCTAATTTTAAAAAGTTTTCATACTCGGCCACATAATTCAAGTAATGACCAAGCAGAAAAGCCTGTTTTTTTCAGATAATGAAACAGTATGAATTTCTTCAAATGCTACAAGACTGTGGCTTGGAACAGGTACTTCCCATCCCGACTGAGAAGTCTGGGGACAGACCTGCACAATTTCATCTCCCTAATCATTCTCACACCCACGTTCACAGCGTAGCAAAGGTTTGTTCAGCCAGTTTCAGTAAACTCCACTTCTGCTCGGCCTGGTGATCGCACACTGCTGCCCACGTGCCTGGGGGCCAAATTTGGAGAGCTGGGGGGACTTTTCCTTGCTCAGGGAGGAGCTGTGAGTGCTCTCCTGGGACAGTCCCTGTGAGCAGCACCCAGCTCTTTGTCTGGCTACGGGCTGGGCGCAGATCCCAGCCAGGGCACAGACACCGTCAGTAGGGATGTACCACTTGGAATCTCTTCCTCATCAGAAGGTGGGCATGGGGCCCTTGGGCAGCAGAGTGGGGGAAAAGCTGCTCTGTCATGGTGCTCAGCCCCAGCACTTTTCTGTCCCGTTTTTCCAGCAGAATATCCATCTTTGGGAGATCTCTCCTCAAATTCGAAATCTGAAAAGGCACCTCGCAGCTCGACCGGCTAACAAAAAGCCTCTCATAGATAAAAGAGAGTTCTGCGAGTCAACAACTGGCTAAGCAGTTTAAACCTCTAAGCAAGGCATCTCCCATTCGAACGTTGTAGGCAAATCTAATTTAAGCTTTTAAAAATATTATGGGCAGGTGTTTAAGTGGCGGGCACGCTGGGCCGGGCTGGGAGGGGGCTGGGCGCCGCTTCCCAGGCGGGCAGCATTTTGTTCAGCCAGGCTTTTTCTGCAGAAGGGCCACGTGACGGAGGCCAAATAAACAGCATCTGGGGATTTTCAATTACAGACCTTCACCCAGCATGCCTGCACTGTAATCTCTACCAGATGAGGCTCAGGCCTCACTATTTTCAATAATTCACACACTGTGTACACATAACATGACAATAAGGGCATTCATGCAACCGCCTGATTCGCACATCAAAGCTCCCAAATGGCCAGCTGTAAGCATGCTTACTGCTGAATAATTCATTCTTTTCACAGGCTTGAAAAAACGCTCAGCGGGAGTTGGCAAGCTTGTGTTCTTTCCTGTGTGGTATGCTAAACTCAAATTTTGAAAGAGGTACAGCCCCACTAAAAAGAGTCAGAGATACAACTATTTAAATGTGCATTTGCGAGCTTTCGGATGGCTGCTCACAGAAAAAAAAAAAAAAAAAAAGAAAAAAAAAAACCAAGGGAGAAAAAAGCAGCTCTACATTTCCAAGTGGATAGCGGAGATAAGAGGAAATAACCTACATGTCCTCTGAGGCAGGTGGTTAATAGAAATAAAGTGATAAAGCTGTTTTCTGGCTGGTAAAATATTTTTTACACATATTATTCCTGGCTAAAAATCTTGGCTATACCAGGCGCATAATAGTCAACAAGTTCAGCAGACTTGAAATTTCCTCATGCTTAGCATAAATTTTCTTCGAGATGGCAAAGAGGGTTTTTGTTAAGACTAACACATATGAAAAAGGCAAACACAGAAACACCAGAGCTAATTCTGTAACTCCTATTTACTGTTCTCACCGATATGGGTTGAATACTAATTCCTGCATGATATTTTAACAACCCCAAACTTGCAGCTGTGTCTCTGAACATTTAGCTTGCAACAAGTGAGAGTGTTCCAGATTTTGTAAGACTTTGACTTAACACAACAGAACCACCATTTCTTTAGGAGATTTAAAAGGAAAAAAAAAAAAAAGGCAAGAAAAAAGAAGGGTCTGCTTCATAATATCAAGTTTTCTTGACTGTCAATCAGTGCCTGAACCAGCAGGATCAACTAGTCGTGACCTCTCCTTATAGCAAACACATGCTGCTTACCAGCTGTGGGCTGTGTTTTTTACATCCTTTTCTCTATCATTCAGAATGGCTTCCTCCTAATCACAATAATCCCAAAAGTGCTAAAACATATCAATCGTCCTCTAAGCCCTGCCTACAAAAGGCCAGCCGTCCGACCTTTATGGGCTTGTCCAACAGCAGCTGATACTTCATTCAACTACAAATCCAATTTAGCAGTTACAAGAGGTTTAGCATCACTGGAAAAATATTGGTGTTGATCCTGCACTCTTAAGTCAGCAAATATTCCTTTACCATATTGTTTAGCTTTTTCTGCCATATTTACACTTCTGCTGGATTTCCCTGAGTGCCTTCAACCAGCAGCATTTAACCTCTGAACTGGTAATATTTACAGTTGATCAAACAGCGATTTTTAAAATATGTTTACCACAATTACAGACTATTTGAATTCCAACTGCTATAATTCTGAAAAAAAATCCCCAGCCAACAAACCCTAAAAACAAACACAGTCACATTTCACTCAAAACCATAGAGCACAGTTTATGCACCAGTTATGCAGGATGTTATTTATTATAGCCCTTTAGGCAAGTTCATGGCAATTCTCTCACTTATGTATTTTTAATTGCCAAGTGAGCCAAGGCAAACACTCCCTTGATCCACCCCCCACACCTTTTCTTTTTCTTTTATTTTTTCTGGGAGGTTTTTTTTTTGGTTTGGGGTTTTTTTCCTCTTTCTTTTTCCCCTCTTTAAGGAGCAGTATATGTCAGAGTGCTGGGGCTCAGGACACAAGCAGGTCTCACAGTCCTCAGGGAATGCGATGGGAGCAAAAAAGAAAATTAACTGTGTGTCCTTGACTTGTTGGAGCTTGTTGGTGCTCTGAATCCTTTGAGAGCCAAGGGTCTGGCTCAGGATTCAGGCAAGGACCATGCACAGAAGTGGCCATGCAAGGACAGGACCAGGAGGGGACAAAGAACTCCTAAAACAGGTTTTAAGGGCTGCCCCAGTAGGGTGTGTGTATGTACATACACACAAAAAACTACAATAAGCCACTTAAATATTATTATACACAAATTAACTGCTTGCAAGGCGCACCCTAACTGGGCTGCCCAAGAGGAGAGGGGAAAGAAAAGATCCCAGAAACAAAATAACCCAAATAATCCCTTCAGATGCTAATGAGCGAACAATTACAGTGACTCATTTAAGTTATATCATAATGATACTTCCAAAGAAAAGAACTTTTTGTGTATTGTATTAAAATCAACAACAATAAAACGATCCCAGATTGAATCAAGACCACAATTTAATTTACACAGCAAAAGGGAAATGACCTAATAGTAGCACAGAAAGATACTCTACTCATGTCAAGTCTCAATCTTTGGGGTTTATGCCAGCTGCAGTTTTAGAGAAAACAATGAAAAAGACCCATAGACACAGCTGGTTCAAAAGTGTTCATTGACATTAATGCAATGCATTGGATTGTTTGGCAGGTCTTCATACTGGGAAATATTCCACATAAGCAATGTTTATTAATTTTCTTCTGATTTTTTTAAAAATAGAGGCAGAACATATTTCAAAAAGAGAGGAGCAATCCAGAGAGCTCTCTGAATATTCATTAATTAATATTTTGTCAGTGTCGGTTGTCTCAACAAAAGAAGGTTTTACAATTTACTCTAAGCCCCATTTAATTAAAATTTAAATGCTACAAAAATATGGCTTTTTTTCGCCCCTTAGTAATAATTTTCTACTTACAATAAACTGTATTTTACTGCAACCAAAAATGCATTTCAAAACAAGCAGCAGTTTTTAGGCTTGAATATACAAAGAAATCCCCACAGGAGGTAAAAAAAAAATCCCCAAACTTCGACCTTTGCCATATCTGTGGATCAGCTACAGATGTTTAGTAGATTATATAAAAACCTAGATGTCCTTAATCTGACATTGTGGGGTTTTTTCCTCCTGCTCTGATAGGAACTGTCAGTAACCCCTCCACAAAAACCCTGTGTGGATTCCATGTGCAATTCCGGGGTTGTTTTCCGAGGTGTTTGCAGTTTCTCAGGGACAGGAGCAGCTCAAGAAAGGAGCAGACTCTTGCCCAGCGCTGCTGACAGAAAGTCTGATTTGGACAGGAATCCTTCAAACACACAGACAATGGGGCTGGCTGACCTGTCATGCATGATGGATGAGTTAAGGGGATTAAAACCACTATTTGCATTCGAATAGATAAAAAATTAGCAAAATAGAATTTCTCAGTAGGTGGCTTCAGTTCTGTTTGTTCTCATAGGCAAAATGAAGCTCATTTTTAAAGGAATTATGATTGTTTAAGTAATGCTGATTTGCAGAGAAGAAATTCTGGGTGTTGGTTTGCTTCCTGTTGTTTATTCTTTAAGAAATACACTTTAACTATCACAAAAGTATCCTTTTCTCCCCATGTTTATTATTAGAGCATCACACAACCACAGTGCTCTAACCACTTTAAATTCTATGTATACCTTAATGCTTACATGTTTCTAAGCTGCATATACCTCCAAAAAAAGTGGTTTGAGTTCAGGGAGAGATGATCAAAAAGACCAAAAAAATTACATTAAATGGTGCATTGATGCTTCAGTGAGGTCCTGAGTATGAGCCTGTGACTCAGGAAGTGTAAAAGGCAGATACTTGAATCACTGCAGGTTCCTTTTGACCAGATCCATGTTGCACACAGTGATGGTACTTAAAAGACTCAGAGAAGGCTGCACGAAGTGACCTAATGAAAGGCTGGCCTGATCAGCAGCATTATATTGTTTATACAACATATCCATGAGAGAAATCCGTACGGACAAATGTCAGGCAAGGAAACAGACGTAGGAACTGCAGAAACAACCATGGGCTGTGTGAGATCAACCAAGATCTGCCTGTCTGTCTGTCTGTCTGTCAGAGCAGAGCTGTGGAGGTTGTCCAAAGCAGGGCAGTGCCAGAGCCTGCAGCCACAGTGTCCTGTGCATCCACAGGCAAGAGAACACCTGGTGAGCTGCCTTCATTTTCAGCTCTGCACTGGGATTTCATGCAGCTCTCTGCAAAAACTGTTTTTTTAGCTTATGACTTACGTGGTGGCTGTGTCCCATGCAGTTCAGATGCTTTATTTGTACAGCAGGTGCAAAGAGGTATTTAAATTTTCATTATGTCCGGGGTATTTGGCCTTGGTTTGTGTTAGATGACAGCTTCTGACACCAGATGGGCCAAGTGGAGAAACGTTTGACCAGCATATGAAAGAGCTTGGGACACATCCAACACCAACCTTGGTTTCCAAGTTATTTCACAGGCACAAAGTAGCATTTTGTGGAGGTTTTATAGCTAAGAGTGTCATTCTAGCTACAGTACAATAAATATTTTGCACCAATTACGAACTCACAAGAGAGACCTACAACATACTTGAGTTACAGGGTAGGTCATTTCTTGCAAACTCAGTCTGAAAACATGTTTTAAATTGAGACTCCTTTAACTTTTTTTTCTTTTTCAGCCTAGAGAAAGACCTCTCCATACTTCCTTCCCATTAGATCAGCTGCCCATTCCTGCCTTCCTGCAGAACCCAACTGGGTCACTGATGTTTGAGCTAAAGTGGAGAACAACATTGCTGCACTCCTGAAGGATTCCCAAGACACCAGTCCAAGGGGAGGAAAAGAAACCTTGATGTCATCATGAATCCAGCTCTTGAAGAACAGAAGACATCACTGCTTATTTTGAAGTTCAGCTAAGAGATACAGCAATGAAAAAGCTGAGTAATCAAATAATACTGCACCATAATGCATTTTGTTTAAATTTGGAAGTGTTCCTCCTAACCTGCTCATTTATCAGAGAAAAAAATGCCTGCCTGGCTCTCCCTGCCCCTCTGCCCCAGGCTCCAGCATCCCACCATACATCCCAAGCAGGGTAAATAACATGCTGCTGATTTCATTCTCTCTGAAAACCCCCATTCATGCTTTTCAAAATCTGTAGGGTTATCTTGGAGAATCATAAGAACCTTTTGCTTTGTGTAGCCACCAAATGTTTTAGAACTCTAATATTTGTAATCGTTGATACATTTTTTTTAAGTTAAAGTGGTTGTTTTGGTTGATGGGAGCGCTCTTTAAAGAAAAAATAATTTAAGGGCTAGGATGTGCCAGAGAGCTGAAAGAAAATCACAGTAATTTATAATCTTTTTACCACTTATTTGTTTCTATGCTTTTTTTTTCGCTTCCCAGCTCATGGCTTTACTTTACATAACATTTATTCTAAAAGTGTACATTTGGAAACCTTTTCTTTGTTTGCTTTGGATAAATGAGTAATGAAGTGCAAACACAGTTTCACACGTAATTCTTAATCCCACTTTCTTTAGGCCTGATACAGCAGGAGAGAAACTTTACAGGTTGTTTTGTGCCTGACTACCACGGATATGGGGCTAGAAGAGGAGATTGGGCTTCCAGCTCTGCTGAGTGCCTGTGCTTCTCAGTTCCATCACAGACTCACAGAAGGTTGGAAAAGACCTCTGAGTCCACTGAGTCCATTAACCCAGTGCTGGCTGCCGTGTTCACCACCAAGACTTGTCCCCAAGTGCCACATCCACGTGCCTTTTGACCACTTCCAGGAGCTGAGGGCTGGCATTAGGACCAGGATGGGGGCACAAACACAGCCCCCAGTGCTGGCATCACCAGACCCACTGACAGGAGCTATGAGCAGGGCAGCTTCATGCAGCAGAGGAGCGACGTTTAAATGCACACACACATGCATCTGGAACTGCAGTCAACGTTTATTAATGTAGCTTAGAGATTTCTGCCCCTACCAAGCTCCCAGTTTGCTCATAAGACTTCATCATCTGTTTAGTCTAACCTGCTGATATGGTAATCACTAATCTCTGGTGCATAAAATTATTTCATTTTTCTTCTAATTGTTGGCACTTTATGCATTCTTCTCTCCCCTCTTCCACTGTGCTGTCTCTCCTGCTATCTCCCTCCCTCCTTCCATCTCCTCCTGCTCTTCTTCGATGGTAAGGACAAACAATACCACTCCTTTCCCCTTTCCTGGCTGTTTCCAGGATAACCCTCCACTCCATATGGGTTCATCTTGGAAGAGCACTTCCCTTCTGCCTGGCCCACAGTGTGCAGTCTCCACACCACAGCAAGTTTTAGGGCAAAGTCCTGACCAAGACTCCTGCATCTGACTTCTAGCTTGGCCAGAGGCTGGCTGGATGCATCTTGACACATAGAGAAGAGCTGCAAGTGAGGAAGAGGGCCTGAGCTTCATACAGAGCTGAGACCAACAAATGAAAAAGGGTTTCAAAATGTAAAATACTCTATATTTGGATTCAACCAAATGTTGCCAAAACTCAGGCAGTGTACAGACTACTACACTGTACCTAAACTTCTGCCAACTCCACAGGGCACCAAATTTCTTAGTTTTTCAAACTGAAGCACTGCACTATATTTTAAAATTTATATGTTTTCATCATAAAGGCATTTTCCCTTAGGCAGCTGGCAAATCTATCCTAAACCTGGCCATCAGGCCAGTATCAACATTTTAGCACACTCAAGGTTCTTGCTACTAAAAGACAAAGATACGGTCACTGGGTCAGCCAAAGGAACTCCATCTGACTCCATCAGGCTTAGCTATAACATGTGCACAAAGAGAATAAATTAGTGCTGCAGAGACCTATCAAGAGTGCTTGCAAGAGTGACAGCCCTTTCATCTTTGTGAGATGCATATGAATATGTCAGGACTCACCACTCCACACACTAAACTGAGCCACAGACTGGTTTTCCATACGACTGGTGGACATGGTAGTGCTAGGTTAACAGTTGGACTCGATGACCTTAGGGATCTTTTCTAGCCTAAATGATTCTGTGAGTCTATGACATAAGAACGAGAAGTAAGAATATACTTACTTACCTCAGAGGCTCACAAATGTTTATATGAAGCTATTAAAAAGCCGATATTTAAAACAACACATCCATTTAAAAGAAAATGAAAGGTTGTTTCTGGTAGAGCTGGTGCAGTTATATGTTTTCTGTTGAGGGAAATTTACAGCCACATTATTGCTGTCAAGGAAGGTAGTGAGCCACAAGGATTTCCAGATGCCATGTGTGAAGTTTCTCATTTCCCCTGCCATACTAAAGTACATTATCACCCGAACGCAAACAAGCTTTAAAAAGTGTCTGTCACTGAAACATGTGTGGCCCCCTTCCCTGGACTTCAGAGATTTGGGTTTTTTTCCTTCTCCTTTCCTTTCTTTTCAAGCCAGATGGGAGAGGGCAGTGCAGCACTCCCGGGGGCCCAGTGCTGATCACGCTGATGCTGACAGCAACACTTGGGCTGCACCCAGAGTGAGAGGTACATGCTGCACCCTGTCAGAGAGAAACCTGGCTCTGCCACACAGCAACATTTCACTTGCTGGAAGCCAGGCAAAGGAGGGCAAGAAACGCTGCCACAACATTTCTCAGAGCAGCTACGAACACGAAAACAGATTTAAGAGGAACACAGAAGTGCGCTGGGTTTGCATGGCCAGGTTTTGGCAGCGTGGGGGCTACAGGGGTGGCTGCTGTGAGGAGCTGCCAGCAGCTCCTTCATGTCCAATGAGATGTCCAATGACATGTCCAGTGGCAGTGCCAATGACAGCTGGCTGCCACACGGACACGCCTCTGGCCAAGGCTGGGCCAAGCAGAAACGGTGGCAACGCCTCCGTGATAACAGATTTAAGAAGGAAGAAAAAGAAAGTTATTGCACTGATGTAATTGCAGTCAGACAAGAGAGGAGTGAGAACATGTGGGAGGAACAGCCCTGCAGACACTCAGGTCAGTGCAGGAGGGGCAGGAGGTGCTCCAGGTGCTGGGGCTGAGATTCCCCTGCAGCCCATGGGGCAGCCCATGGTGAGGCAGCTGAGCCCCTGCAGCCCACGTAGGATCAGTTTGGGGAGAACTGCTGGCTGTGAGATGCACTCACACTGGAGAAGTTTCTGGAAAGCTGTCTCCTGTGGGAAGGAGTCCATGTTGGAGCAGGGGAAGGACTCTTCTCCCTGAGCAGCTGCAGAAACGACGTGTGATGAAATGACCACAGCTCCCATTCCTCGTCTCCCTGACCTGCTGAGGGAGGAGGTAGAGCTGGGAAAGAGGGAAGGGTGTGGGGAAGGTGGTTTTAAGATCTTATTTTACTTCTCAGGATTCTGTTCTGGTTTTGTCAGCAATACATTCAAGTAGTATCTCTAATTAGAGCCTGTATTGCCTATGACAGAAATTGGTGAGCAATCCCTCCCAGTCCTTATATCAACTCACGAACCCTTTGTTATATTTTCTCTCTCCTGTCCAGCTGCAGAGCTGGGTGATAGACTTTGGTGTGTGCCTGGAATCCAGTCAGGGCCAACCCACCACAAGAAGGTAAGAGGAAAAAACATGTTTGAGTTTCTCCTGTACCTACAAACTAAACTTGCCACACCAGCAGGCAGCTGAGGGATCTGTCTCATTGCATGGGCATCAGTGGGCAGCTGAGACCACCCTCACATCTACAGAGAAGGGAATCCCATGCCAAAAGGACCTTCAAAGGCTTCTGCAAGCCTGAACAGAATGACCTCTCTCAGGGCTGTCTGGGACTGCTGCATGCAAGAGTGAGGCTTTCAAGGAGGAATAGGAGCAAACAAATGCCGTGCAGTCAATCACCTTTCCAGCTCTTACTAGCAGAATGGTAGCAGAATTAAAGCTAGAAAGTCGTATCAGTGAAGATTTTCTCCAAATTGGAATTGTTTTGAAAAAATGAACCACAGAATTTATGCAAAGGTCCAGCACGATGGTGCTGAAAAGAGGATAGAGGTGGAAATATCAGAAGGCTGATATCACATAGTCCTCACTGAATTTCTCCTCAAAGTAGGTGTTTTGTTACATGATGTTAACTTGAATCTTTTGCTGAAAATGAAAACTAAATGGGAGATGTCGAGTCCAAAGCACAGCTGACCCTCCCGTCTCACATCTGGGAACACACCAGCAACAAGATCCTGAGCTGGGAGCAGGAAGAATGGTTCTGCTCCAAACCCAGAATGAAACAAAGCTAAGGAAAGAGGGCATGCTGGAACCCCTCACTCCAGCTGGAGAACTTCACCTCTCCTACAGGGCCATGGGCACCAAGGGGCACCTCTTTCTGACGTGGCCTCAGCAGAGTAGCCCCAAGCCAATGCCAACCAAACTGATGGGAAGCCTGTTTCATGACACAACCTTTTGTCCATCTCTTCCACAAACATCTCCCATGCCTTCACAGCCCTTTCTAATGGTCCTCCCAAAGAGGATATTTACAACATAGGCCTCAGCTATCAAAAGGACACTCTCAGAAACACGAAAGCAAGTCCCTGAAGCCACATGGATCACATCAGACGCTTGGTTTGAAGTTATAACATAGCATTTTGTGAAGGAAATATAGACCTGAGTAACAAAAAGGGTCCCTCAGAAACTCTCATGCTCCACATTAATACTTCAGAAAAACTGAATTTCTGCTACAGCAACTGCTGCAAATAGCTGAAGGTTCCAGTGCAGAGTGTGCATGTTTGATGGAACAGCCAACACAATTATTTCCAGAAACTTAGGACAAGTCAATATGAACAAATCCCTTTTCAAACCTACACAGGGTGAATCATTGCCTTGCTGATCTGCTTGAGACTTTGTGGCACTCACTCACAGAAAAAGAAACTTACTCAGTGTGTCTTCTGCACCTGTCAGTGCTTGATACTCTGACCTTGTTAAAAGAACAAGTCCAGAGATTGAAAACAAAAGTGTTACTACAGTGCTTTTAAAACAATCATCTGGACTTCTCCTTCATCCTTTTTTTATTTCCACTAGATTAATGAAAGACTTCAATTAAAATGTAAGCCAATTCATAAAAGACTTTAACATTCAGTAACTCAGATCTTTCCATCCTAGCATTTATTTTCTGTTGTAACATCTGCCATTCCAGCAGGCTTTTGTTTGCATCTTGTCCCATCCTTACCTGGATAAAAGGCTCTTCTTTATTATCCAGATTTTTTAAAAAGTGAAGATGACAGACATTTCTGTGTGCATAAGTAAGGTCATTCAAGAGCTGAAGTCAAGTAATTCAAGAACGTGAGTTAAATATATTTAGCAGCTATGAAAATTAGATCACAGACTTTTATGCCTGCATTATTTGCTGATTCTCCAAGCACACTTTGAGTTGTGCATCTGAGAAAGTGAATCTCCACAGAAATCAGATCTCAGTCAGTTTTCTTTCTGTACATTCTTAAGCAAGAACCCCAAAACAAGACACCTGGGTCAACTACTTGTTGGGTTCTCTCCCATCTGCCTGCCCTCCTTGTTTTCAAGAAGTCTCTAAAGATGTTTCCTAGGGAGCATCACCATTCCAGGTAATGTTAAATAAGGGATTTGCAGAAGTGACTGGGGGGAACAGGCAGGCAGACAATTGTGGACCGCTTTGGAGCTGTGGGCAAAAGAAAACTCCAAGCAAGGGAAGTCTTGTTTCACTGTTGCATTCAAATTTGACTCTAAAGCCCAGCTGCTCGTGGCATTTGAACATGAATGCAAACAGTGGGCTCAGAGAATTAATCTCAGCTGTCCAGATCCTCTATCCCTGTGGTAAGCAGTAAAGATCATAGGAAAAGAACAACAGGGACCATCACGGATCAGGAAGTGTTTCCTCTTCTAAGCTTGTCATTTCATGGCTGTGCTTGAACAGAGGAGATAACAGAAACCTGCAAGAAAGCTCTTTATGCTGGAGACCTTGGTGGGCAAAAATAAAAAATTCAGTCCCGTTTCCCACTTCTGTTCTTTTATATAGCTGATGGTTCATGCTCAATCCATACATTTTACTAAACTTGGGTTTAAACCAGTTTGGGATTAAGTAGAAATTATTAATATTTTACCAAGTCAAAATGTTTATGGGTGAAAAGATTTGAGTTAGTAAAATTGTTGACTTATGAGGTTAAATAAATATTTACTTGGCTTTAGGAATTAGTGAATTGAATTAAATTATATTAACTATTATAATTTATTCTAAATTGAGAAGCTTTAAACCAGTGCAAATTATATAAATTAGGCAAACTTAATCTCTGTTCTTAAGCCTCCTTAAAGTCAATTGCATTCCTTAGTATTTGAAAGATTAAATTGAAGTTGTCATCAGTGACATCTTAAAGTGTATGTAAAATGAAAACCTTGATTTTAAATGTAGGTTAATTTTCACTGCTGTCATAAAATAAAGTACAGTCTAAAAAGAGTTCTGTTTTCTTTCATATAAATGTCTTATCTTTTCCCTAAAATATGGGAAATAAAACCAGCTAGCATTCAATACTGGGCTCAGTAGAAATCATTGGCCTGAAAGTTCAGCGTTGCTTTCTACAACATAAAATCCAATATCTCCAATAGCAGATCACATTAAATTTGACCTAACCTGTGGGCAGTTCTTTACCCAGAAATAACATCCCTTTGCACAAAACCAGTGTTTTGAAGGATCATAATCTTAACGTGACCTGTGGGAAATACACCACCTCCTCTGTCTGCCCGGGAAGATTACACATCCAAAGGATGCTCACATCCAACAAGGCAGACACACCCACTGAGCCATGCAGGACTGGTCTCATGTATAAACACCCAAGGCTGTTTTCAGGAACAAAGAAACTACACTAGGAACAGCCTCATCTGAATGTAGCTCTGTCTGTAAAAACAGAGAAATGGACCCATTTCACAAGAAAAAGGATCCATTCCCAGGAGACTTTCTTTAGTTAAGATCTTCCCATTTTTCCTTTATCAATCTGCTCAACCTGCAACACAAATGCAGGTATCAATTCCAAAAAAAAAAAAAACAAAACCCCAAACAAACCATACCAGCATGCTGAAGGCATCTGGGAGAGCAGTAAATTACTAGCAGATTGGAAAGATTGATTCGTGAAGAAGTTACAAGGAAGTGGAGACAGTGCAATCAGCATGTACATGGTGTAAAGGCCGAGTTTCCCAGCAATCCCTGAATGCCCTCAATTCCCACTAGAAGACTGAAAT
This sequence comes from Brachypodius melanocephalos, assembly GCA_013398615.1. Taxonomy (NCBI): domain Eukaryota; kingdom Metazoa; phylum Chordata; class Aves; order Passeriformes; family Pycnonotidae; genus Brachypodius; species Brachypodius melanocephalos. The sequence continues at coordinate 1,359,975 of VZSR01003183.1, read as the reverse complement.
CAGTGGGAGCTCAGGACATTCAACAATTCATAAAAATTAAAGCAGGGCAACGACTGGTTTTATTGTTTGTTCTTGGCAGTGCCCACCAAGAGCGCGACGCTGAAGGAATGCATGATCGATGTTGTGACAACTTTGCAATTTGGAAAGATTGGAGCAAAAGGGATAGGGCAGTGAAAAGGGGTGTAGCAGTGAATGAAGTGGTGGTGGCTGGCATTCTTTATTAATACAGCAATTCGGGGAGAGACTATTCCCAGAGCAGCTCAGCCTACCTGTTATTGACATCCTCATTCCCTACAAATCCCCACAGAAGTGCCTCTCCCGTGCTTCACAGGGATGTGGGGAGGCTTGTGGGGCAGCATACCCACTGAAGGTGGAATGAAAGGGGCTGATAAATGGGGTGGGAGAGCAGCACACGGGGCCAGGGGCTGCCTCGTGGGCACAGGCAAAAGTGCTGCAGTCTGCAGGGGCAGGGAAGACATCTGAGTTGCATAAAGGCAGAAGAGGAATAGATTTTTTTTTTTGTGAGAATATACACAGAGGAATGGTCCTAACAAAACAAACTTTAGATTTTAAGCAAGAAAATACCTTCCAGATTTAAAACAAGATCCAAAGAATGCCCCATGTTAAGGCACTAAAAACGAAATCAGCAACGCACTTGAAAATATACCGAGAGGAGGAACCTTTGACCAATTCCCTCTTTACCCCCACCCAATACATGTATGTTTGATATTTTCTGTCCATATGACCTAAAAACCTATAAACACAGCCCCAGGTGATAGGTACACCACGAACTGTGTGACAGGCCTGCAAGACAAACAGCCCTGAACCAGTCCAAACAGAACCCCCTACCACACCAGCACTGTTCTTTGCTTCAGCTCACGTGGTTTAATTTTGGGTAGTCCTGTGATGAGCAGGGAGTTCGACTCCACGATCTTTATGGGTCCCTTTCAACTCAGAGTATTCCCTGATTCTGGGTCTCTTTTCAGTTACATTCCTCTAAACCTGAGCCATGCCCAGCAGACCCTCCTTGCTTATCTTTATGGTTTTCTTATACAAAACAGAGAATTAGAAAAAAAGGTGATAAATCACTGAATGACTACTCGACAAGAGGAGCTGTGGCTGGCTAGTATAGTTTTGACATCACTTTTCTTGTTTATCTCACTTTTTCTAACAAGTTACACTTTTTGTTGGAGCACAGGCTTTGCATTTCTTGGACACCTGGAATATGTAAAAATAATTCCCCAAGTTATCTCCTTTTCTGGGAGGGAAAAATAAAACAAAATTAGAACTTTATGTAAATGTGAGGGGCTGGCCTGCCTTTATCTTCCTTCTAACACTTAACACCAGGCTTAAAATTGTACCATATCTACACAGAGAGGCTGAAATACCACAAGCAGCCCTTCCATCTACTTTGCTTTACACATTAAACCACGATTCCAGCAGAGTCCATTAAGGCATCTAAATGTGACTTACCACATGTGTTAATTGGGTGGAGGAAAAAAAAAAAAGGAAACACAACCCTCGAATGTGGACATTTATGTATTCTCATTATTCAGACCCTCCTGATGCCACAATCTCCCACTTCTATAGTTTATAAATGTTTGATTTAAAATATAGCCATTTTATCATTTGTACCACATTTACCTCATCTTACCACTGTTCTGACTGGATGAGAAGCTAATGTAGCCTACACTGTCTGGTCAATTATTGCATGGACACCAGGGACCAATTAATGCCATCCATAAAAGCCTGAATCATTCTGTCAATTAACTAGAACTAACTATGTCATCAGATATATTACTGGTGAGCAAGTCTATTTGGTTGCAATATGTCTTGAAGGAGAGCAGTATCAAATGAATCACAATTGACTTGGACAACTGCTAGCATAATTTCAGAAGATGAAAAGACAAATGTGGTAGTTATTAGTGGTCCCCTGAGGAATTACGGCCAAGCAATTGTAATGTGCTAAGACTGTACTAGCAGGTGCCCACAGCACAAACCAGGCAGAGGGTTAAATCAATATTTTCAATTTCTTGGGATCAATTCAGTGTTTGAACAAGATGGAAACTTGTTAGCAATTGGCAGAATGTGTAAATGAAAAGCCAAACTTCTTATTATTTGTTAAAAAGGAATCAGTGCTCTGCATCATGCCCTTGGCACAAGGTAATGCTTTCATGATCCAGTTGCTTGGGCATTCACTAAAAATCTAGCAGTTCTTAAATTTTAATGGAGTGCAAAAGGTTACTTTAATACATGCTGAACATTCAGGATCTTTAAAAATGATTGAAGTGTCAATAGGAAAGTTTTTGAGGTGTGACAACAGCATAGTTATTAACGATTAGTGCAAGAAGCAGAAGAAACCTTGATTGCTTTAGAAAAGTCTCACCAGGAATGCAGCTTGACATCCTTGGTACAACTTCACATTTATTCTGTTTCATGCAGGAGAACATTTGGATCATCAAGTGATCCTTTACCAATTAAACAAAAAAGAAAAAGCCACCTTACACAAATTGATTTCATTTATTACTGCTGGGTTTAAGAATGCCTGTAGCAGGACCTAAAGCACTGGCATTGTATTCTTCTACTTTTAACATAAAGGTGTAAAAATGAACTGTTACATCTTAGTACTGATTTACAAAAAGGTGCCTCCAGTCACCCTGACAATCAGGGTTTGGAGAATATACCTTATTTTGAGTCAGGAAGGCATACCTCTAAAAGGACAGAGTAAAATCTCTGGGATCTGGAAGCAGAAAACTGGCAAGTAATGCTATTGTACATGGGGAAAAAACATGTGATCTCAGGGAAAGCTATTTCCATGGTGGTCACCCAAAGCTTTCAGTCCATTACTTCAACCAGGTCAAAAACATGAACCACTTTTCATGCTACGAAACTACAGCAATATTTATTAGGAAAACAAAAAGAAAGGCCTGATGGTTAATTAGAAAGAAGAGACTCAACAGAACAGTTCTGAAAAATGCCCGAAGAAGGCACATATGTTTCAAACAAGAATACATTTCTCTCTGTGTTGGGCTGGTATAGGAATTCTTTGAATTGTCTTCAGTGTTTGGACTTTAGCTCATGGGCACAGACAAGGGAAGAGGGAGGTGAAGCTCCTCTTTCACAACTGCTTGGCACAGAGACATGCTTTTTAATATACTTTGTTCTTTAATTGTGAAGATAACAATATTTACAACACTGGGAAAACGGTTCATCTGTCTGAAGTATTTTCATCCAAAGGACCTCTAAACAGAGAGCAGGGAAATGACCCCTCGCCCAGCATATGGTCAGCCTGTGAATTCACAGTGACAGAAAGTACAACCAGCAACTCTCTAGCTGCTGTTTTTAAATAACAGTAGCAGCCTTCACTGATACAAGCAAAAACAAAGAGCATTTGAACTTCAAGAAACTGCAAACCCTCTTAAATCTTTACATTAGCTGCTGCAGCTGAAGTAGGAGATATTTCTCATTTCTCAGCCTTTTCACAGGAAAAGAATGGTGCCGAGTCAAATGAAATAAGGAAAAAAATAAAATAAAATCAAAATGGATTTCCCTGTTTCAGGGTTGGCCCAGATAATCTATTGTCAGCATCTAACTCACTGCAGCTTTGTCTGATTTGTGCAATACATTTGTCAGGAAGACCTTTCACTTGAAATGCATTTAGCACAACATGGGGGATATGCTCCACACCGCAGGACAGCAGGTCCAGAGCGGGCAGACACAACACCAGTGCCAGACCATAAAACAGAGGGAACACAAAACATCACACTGCTTCCTACTGAATTGGCCCACGTTAATTACAAGAAAGAAAAAAAAAGAGAAAGAACTCATTAGAGCAATGGTACAGTGATTTTTTGAAGAATAACCAGGGAAAGATAAACCCCTTCACCCAAGACACACGGTCAGTAGATTTTCCCTTGCCTAGCCTCTCTACCTATGCACTGTGCGTCACTAACACATTTTTGGCTCCCTGTACACACGTGGGGTAAAACCATTCCCAGGCTTTCTGGAGGACACAGGGAATGTGTATATCCCCAATTCCTTGGGGAGCAGAAGAACCTGTGCCTTTAAGAAGCACGGAGAATCATTTGAAACCAAGGTTCAGCAAATAGGAGACAATGAAATATGGAGTAACTTGAAACCAGCCCACAGAGCTGCCCAAGAGAAAACTCCAGCTTGTCTGGCTCTCAGACACACCCTTGCAGCTCTTCTGGAAAGCTGGGCCCTGTCTGCAAGACAAGGAGCTGATTGATTCCATCGTCTTCTGCGTGTGCGTGTATAAACTGGAGCGCACAGAGGACAGAGGGACGCAGAGCTCAGCTGACCGTGCTAACAGACCCTGCTGTCTGACAGCAAGTACAAAGTGAAGTGCACAGAGGACAGAGGGACACAGAGCTCAGCTGACCGTGCTGACAGACCCTGCTGCTGTCTGATGGTGCGCTGGGTGCGGAACAAGCGCCGCGATTGTTCGCGCCAGACGCCACTGGACCCATGATGCATAATTCCAGTGCCTGCATGTCCCACTGCAGGATATACTGGCAGCAAACTGGCTCGAAGTATTGTTAACATTTCTCTCTGCCGTCCGTGGAGCTGCTGAGACATTGCAGAAGCGGGGCTGGTTCATCCTCTGCCACCAGCTCGCGCACCTGCCGAACATCCCTCTCCCTGCACACTGAAACAGATTTTCCTCTTCACAAAGTGGCTTTTAAATTTTTTTTTCCCTCCCATCTAGGAATTATCTTCCTTAACTTCCTCTGTAACAGCCCCTGATTTGTGGTTTCCACAGAACCAGAGTAAAAAAAGTCAATCTTTGCAGACTGAAACTGAAGCGCCACTCAGTGCGTCCATTTGATTTCTTCCACAGCCTGATTTATCTCAGAGTCTTTCTGGTTCTGACCCAGTAAATCTCACCAGGCTGGAGGGAACTCTAACACCAGGTGCATATGAAAGTTCCTGGTGAGTCATGTGCCAGAGGAACACAAGGAGAACACATTCTGCAGTGCTCAGCCCGAGGTAACAGATGCAGGGGCTTTCCCGTTTCATCTCTTCTGAACCATGTGCTTAAAAGCAAAATGGCATGACACGCACTTCAGGCAGAGCAAGAAACGTGCTATCTTTGTATCCACGTGGCAATCTTTCTGCTAAGCAAAGACATCAATCAATTCCACTAATGATAAAAGGGAGAAATTTTATGTCAGAGCCCATTCCGCAAACACGGAATTCAAACACTGCTCTTGGATCTCAAACACAAGAGAACTCACTGTTAATTAAGAATAAACTATCTAAAGCTATATACTAAATAAGCCTAAAAACACAAGACTCATGATATCTTTGAAATGTTATTTTTTTTCTCCAGAAATAATAATATGAAAAAAATATTCAGCATATATTCGTTTTGTGTATGAAAAACCGTATTTAAAATTCTGAAAAATCTAAGGAAAAACATACAGCAGGAAAATAATTCCAAGCCACTTTACACACAGTCATTGAGCTTCTCGTAAGAGTTTTTCTGGTTTAAATATGGAGCAATTTCAGTGCAATTTCTCCAAACACTGTAACAAAGTCATATTGGTATAAAACTGCAGCCTGTCTGTATTTATCTATCAGTATTTATCAGATCTCACAGTATTATCAGATTTCACAGATTTTGGACACACAATTTATAATCCCCATTAATACAATTTAGAAGGGAACCAGCAGTTCTCTAGCAGATAAACAGGAGCTATGGTTTTGATCAAGCTAGAACCGAATTTTCAGGTCTTAGCTGGATAAACTGAGCAAATACTAAAGACAGTAACAAACTAGTAGCCCATGAATGTCACACCCAACAAGAAGCAATATCTGGCCAGAAGTCCCCATGGACATCATGACGGGATTTTATCTCTGTCTCTCAGTTATCCCGGCCCCAGTAGTGAGTGACTTCTCCTCAAATCACCAGCAATGTCACAATCTGATTCACAGAAGTTCTTGCACACAGTTAAAATCAGACAAATTCCGGGATAAAGGCAGGGTTTGAGGATCACCTCACAGGCAGAAATATTTACATGTTGCACCTGATTTCACATTGGTTTGAGTTCACTGAATTTGAAGGACTCAGTGACAGTTTGATCACAAAACAAGGAACCTGTGATTTTCCTTCCCTTGCCTCCTTGATCAAGCCCCATGCCCCAGATAACAAAAGGCTCCCCTCACAACAACAACCAGAAAATAGGTCTTCACATTCACACCCAAAAAAAAAAATCTGCAAAGAAAATAAAGGCAAGATTCTCAAGCTTGCTTCTACACATAATCTATTATTTCTCATACTTACTATTATTATTACTACTGTTTTCCTTGTGTTACCAATATGTTTCTGCCATGTAAAGAAACACACTCATGTAAAAATATTTAAATATTTTGTTTCTAACATTACTTGTTGGAAAAGCTGACTCCCAGCTCTGTAAACTCTTCTTGAACTAGAATTTCCCTCCCACGGTGCTGTACAGTGGAAACTGCCATTTTACCATGATCTCTTAATTTTGGCTGGATGTGGTGCTGCTGTTAGCTAAAATGAAGCACCTCAGCAGTCCTGATCACCCCTCAAAAAAGACACCAGAATCAGGAAAGCCACTGCAGCTGCATAACAATGAAAAGACCAAACACAACCATCGTGTGATCAATTTTATCTCTAACATTTAATTAGAATAGTCACAAAAATGTATCAGATTATTTACAATTAAAATCTAGCACGCAAGGTCAAAGTGGAACCTACTGCGTCCAAAATGCTGTAGCTTTGAAACCAGTTGAGAAGCTATTCATGCTCCTACATAACTGATCCTGAACCCTGCGAGCTCTAGTTCATGCACCCAGTATACAAATGCTGGTTAATTCTTATTTTATTCACAAGGCAGTGCCAGATTTAAACAAATGAGTTGCAAATTATTTTAACAAGGATGTTGAATTGCTGCATCGTGTTTATGATGTACTGCAAGACACTTGTGTATAGCCTGAGTGATTTAGGCTTAGCATAATAAATATTATATTCTTATGTTAGATAGGAGTACATCAATGAAACCTATTCCATCTAAGGCAAGGAAATCAGCTGCCTGGGTTATTTATGGAAATATGAGCCCAACCACTCTTGCACTCATGCAGATTTTATGCTTATGCAGAAGAGGTGACTTCCATAATCCATAATTATAGGTGCAATACCATTCACTGAACAACACAGCTTTCCAAATTTAATTATAAACCCCAAACCTACTTAGCTAATCGGATCAATTGCAAGTCACAGCAAAGCACATTCTAATTTTCAAGGCAGATGAAATTTTGCCACCTCTCAGCTGCTGTGAGAGCCAATGTCAGGTGAAAAGTAGAAGAAAACAGACAAGCATGTTTTCCAAGAACCATTACAGCAAATTTTATGACTGTGTTTGCAGACATGTTCCCTGCAGATCTTTGATTTGCTAAGGCTGCTTTTATCTTGCTGAGCCTCTGCTGAGCAGCAACCACAATTTCCAGGAGGCAACAATGCCTTTTTTGACAGGTCCTATTATCCTTTCTTGCCCCACATACGCAACAGACCAGCCTTCAAAAGCCTCTTTATGAATTTATGGGGGTGAAACAGAACTTCTACATAGAGAAACATGGGTTCAACCCCAAAATAGTCCCTGGAAGGCCCTGCTCCAGCCACAATTGCTGCACTTACTCTGCCAGACCTGCAGCAGAGACTGAAGGCAAGACCTTCCTCAGGGACTTGCTCCAGCACCCTGACTTTGGCCCTGTTCTCCTCGTGGTGCTGAGCTGAGGCTGTGCTGCCAGCCCAGCTCTGTGGGATCTCTGCTGCCTTCACCTGTTGTGTGACTCTGCATCACCAAACCCTTTTGGCTTCCCTCGTTTTTTCTGCCATACAAACCCACCCTCCTTTTTGCAGAGGTGAGTTCTTTCAGATGAGCACCACCTCCTCCTCCCTGTGACGTGCAGTCATCAGTATAATGAAAAACAGAGCCTGGAGTACTGCAAGACAGTCACATTTCCAGTCCTTCAGCTACCTAAGGAGCCACCAGAACGTGGCCTGAGGTAATTCTGCTTTGGTTGCACACACTGTCATTCATGTGAATGGTTATTCCAAGCAAAAAAGGCAAAACTGATCCCACAACAACTGGTTTGGAAAGGCTCAGATCAATGCTGCAGTCAGTCTGCTGTAAACAGAAGGCATAAATTAGTATATACAATAATCACCAGTTTGTTCTACGGTTGTGTTTCCTTTTGCTGTAAACATAATCACAAAAGCTCCTGATGACACAGCAGCTGCAAGCTGAGCTGCTCAAATCACAGCCACAGCACATTGTCAGGCTGACCCTCAGAAGGAGCTAAGTATCATATTCTAATTGCATAGCTATAATATTATTTATTATTTGCAACATTTGCAATTACTTTGAAGTGTCAGTTCCATGGTCCTGGCTGTTTAAAAACACAGTTTCTCCAAGAGCTTGCTTAGCACAGAAAATCAGAGACTAGAGGTAGGTGTAATGGGCTGGTGAAAGGCACAGCAGAGAGGTAAGAGAAACCCAGCAGCTCTGCCACATAAAGTAACCAGTATTTCCCTCTTTTCAAATAAATTTTGGCACACATAGGGGCAGGCAAATCAAAGCAATTCAAACACTGCCAGAGCCCTATTGACATCTATACAGTGTGCTGCTTCTCTGTGGAAAAAAACTGAATTTCCTCTAAAACACTCCACAGCCTCCAAGGACAGGGAACGTGCCCTGCCACCACCCTAACTCATCTCTAACAAACAGAGGATGGAGAAAGGAACTGAGAAAGGAGAGGATCCTGAGGGGAGACAAGGTGGGTAATGAGGAGCAGAACAGCAAGGAAAACCCTGTTGTACAAGAGCACTGAAGAGCAAAGTGGTGCCAGACACAGATGAGGTGCCAGGCTCTGAGCAAAGCCCAGCCAGGGCAGCATCTCACCCCTTACCAAAGGAGGGTAAATGCAGGGACGGCTCAAGGAAGTTCTCCTGAATTCAAACAAGCTGCAGCTCAACCGTGTCCTGAGTCAGAAGCCTCCAGATATAACAGGGAATTTTTGCTTTCTGACCCTACACAAGCGTACATCTTCCCCTGTATCTTTCAAAGGGATTCACAGCTGCACTAAAGTTTGTCCCCAGAGCTAGTGCCTTTTGTTTGTTTTGAGCCTCTCACCTAAACCTTAAACTTGCTGCAGAAGCAGCAGTGAGCAGATGCTCCTCATTCACCTTCTCTGTGCAACTCAGCTCTAGATTCCAGCCCTGTCTCTGTGAGTCACCACTCCTGGACCAAAGAGGTGCAGTCCACTGAGTTACTGCTTGTGCTGAAGCTGTTCTCAGGAAAAATTCTTTGATCCACCTTGTTATGCTCTTTGAATCTTATCCAGGTCTGGTGCTCTCGTTTTTGAGTAAAGGAAATGAAGGGCACAGAGTAAACAGGGCTGCCCTGGCTTCCACACACAGCCCACCCTCACTCCTGCAGCACCAAGGAAAAGCCAGGGCTTCCACACACAGCCCACCCTCACTCCTGCAGCACCAAGGAAAAGCCAGGTTTCTGAAAAAAAAAAAAAAAAACAAACCTGCAGTGCTGCCATGAAGATTCTAATTTCTATCACCCAATTAAATTTAAGGCTAAAAAAAAAATCAAATAATCACTTGCCACTTTTATTTCTTCTTTTTGTTTGTTTGTGTACTTGCAAGCCTGGGAACATTAGCATGGAGTGGAGTGTTCCAGGTTTTGAAATGTGAAGTCCTCACAATATCTTTTGAAGTTTTATGGACTGCCAGACATGCACAGACCACACGCTGAGTAACACTGCTGTTCAGTGCTTCAACAAACAGCCAAACAGGAGTTGAGGGGACAAAACAAGTTTGACTCAAAGTGCCCTCCTCAGTACGAGTAACTGCTCAGGAATTCTCTGTGTACATCCCAAACCACTCGCACACAATCTGATGCTCATTTCCCATGCCACGAGCTCACACGTGTGTGCCCAAGAGGGGGTTCAGTGTTTTAGACCTTGCAGAGGGTGGGAGGCAAACCCAAGAACCACTGGGTTCGTGGCTGAACTGGCTCTGACCCCCCAGACACAGCATGAAGGATATGGCCAAACCCCTGAGAGACGTGGTGCCTGTGCTTTTAGGGCAAATACTAACAAACATCAACTATTTTCTCACAGTAGCTGACCTATGTGCAGTATTTTATGACTCATGGAAAACTCGGAACAGCTGTAAGGAACAGTCAGTAAATTTAAGCAAGCCCGGAGTGGGTCAGCAATTGTACTGAAACAAAAAGCTACAAACCTGAGTGATAAATTGCATGACATGCCCATAATGGAAGGCTTGAGGCTGCTGTTGCAAAGGATCACCCAGGAAGGCAGAACCACTGGACAAGAGACAAAGCCAATATATTCCTATGGATTTAAACCATTTTACTTGCTTCTAACTAGTCCTGCCTAATTTTCTGTATCATAAGCTGCAACGATTTCAGTTGAATTTTCTTTACTTTGATTGAAAGAACGAACATTTCACATTTGCTTGAATTTATTACTAACTGACATCACAATTTCAGCAATTCATAAATTTCCACGCTGGTCAGCAAGCTATGACCCACAGAGAAAATGTTATGCTGACCTCACTGCAACAGCAGTGATAAAACTAAGAAGACACAGAGTTATCAGTATTTTAGCAAAGGCTTTTAAGTGGATTCTACTAGTTGAAAAGCTCATAAGTAAATGCTGGGGTTATTGAAAATATAAAAAATCGAGTCTCTATATTGTGGACGAATACACAGGATAACAGTTCCTTGGGAAAAAGACTACACAGGATAAATAAGATACAATCTACGTAACTAGAGTTTATAAATATTAATTTTATATTATTTAGATTGTTAGTAGATCTAAGGAAGCTGCAAAAAAGAATTTTATACTGAGAGAAAGTTGGGTGAAAGAAAACAATCCAAACAAAACCCCAAACTCTACAATGGAGGAACATGGTAAGACTTTCAGCGTTTGGTTTCACGTAGTCCCTTGAAAACTTAAGAACTCCTGCCCTGCCTCAGTCAGCAGCTCCCCATGTTTAATACCCTGTTCCTGTTAGTTATGAGTCAGTTTTACTGCAGGGAGAGGGAAGGAAATCTCAAGGCTTCCCAGCCCAGGAAGCCACTGCAGGTCCTTTATTCTGAGTGCACACCAGCACTCACCCAGCCATAAATAAGGGTGATCCTCCCAATCAGTGAGAACACAGGAACAAAGCAGCCATCCCAAATGGCAAATAATTGAGCAGAGCTGTCTTTGGGGACTGGGGGACAGAACAGAACCATCCTCCACCAGAGCTCTTGGATGTGTGTGGAGGAGGGCAGGAAGGGGGCTGTGTCCCACTGGCTCCCAGCAAGCCAAGCCCTGGCAGTGCAGGGAGAGGGAGTACCCAGCTACACCCCAGCAGTGCTGTGAGTCTCCAGGGGCACCCCTGTCCCAACCCCCACTGCAGGGCTGAGCACCCCAGTGCCCTTCCAGAAAGGTTTATACCCATTTAATTACAGGCACGTGCCAGGGGAAAGCTCAGGACTGAGTTTTCCCCATTCTTGCCTTGTTATATTTTGCAATACTTAATATTCCATAATTGATTAGATGCAATTTGTGTCCCAGCTGCAGCTACAAGGTTCTGCAGGTCCACTTTGGGTGAAGAGGCAGTGAAATTAGACATGCTCAGACCACCAGTGCAATTCAGTGAATATGTCTGCCAAGAAGGAGCCAAAGAATTAATGCACTGGAGAATAACCTTTCAGGAACAGGGCAGGTTTACTCTGAGCATTAATCCTGAAAGTAATGAGGCTGTGGTTTTTGGTTCAGTCTTTAATAGTCTTCATCATAAAAGCACTACAGTTAATATCCCATAATCAGTGCTTTCTGATCAGGAGAGTCCAATAAGCAATTTTCCATCACATACTGGAACTCAGCTACTGCTGCAATCTGAACAAAACAAACAAAGCAATGCTCCAGTCTACATCTAGCAACGAGAAACACAGACAAAGCAATTTAAATATTTCGGCTGTGGAGCCATTTGAGGGCCTAGCCACATCTTCCATTAAAATTAGCAGCCAAAAATCCCAGTTCTGCTTGGGAATCTTCCTCATTTGGAGTTTTCTTAGTGTGTACAAACATTATCTTTTATTGTTGCTTAGCAGTGGTGACTCCCTCGCTGCCACTCTTGGTTCAGAAAAGTAAAAGTACTCCAATTTAACACAAATTAGTTTTTTATCCGTTTTCCTGGAAAAACTGTTGGAAAGAACCGCAGTTTGAATTAAAATCAGTTCAGCAGGAAAGTTCAATTTTCTATCCCCTCCTCAAAATTAGTGTATATGTTTATTATTAATTTCTGAATCACACCATGTGCTCTTTCCTACAGTAATTGCTAACTGAAGTCAACAGCAGTACTGTCATCCATTTTAATGGGCTGGGATCACGCCACAAGACACAAAATAAAGACACTTCTTGTTTCGAAATGCTCAGGATCAAAACAAGAAAAACGCAAGAGACACACTGGGAAACCCAAAGGGATGAATTACTAGGAATTTAATTTCTCATTTATTGCTAATATTATTGTTGACTCGCTTGTTAATGTAATGTAGCACTTACATTAAGGGATCTGTGTCAGAGTGACCCACTAATGATGATTTGTATCTGCTGCCAGGGTAGGCAGACATAGAAGAGACTATTTCGGTGGTGTTCAGGGGCTATTTCCCTGTCATTTAGGGGATTTAAGGCTCTTAAGCAGTTACAGGCTTGTTTATTTTTTAATAATTAGAGCTGGCTGAATTGTAAGTCAAAGGAGACAGGCAGGATAAGGGGCCTCTGCTCTCTGTAGTGCAATTGCTGCACAAAAGAGGAGGCAGGAGGTACAGGGCTGGTTTTCCTGCCCTTCTCACCAGCTGGGGAGGCTGGAAGAGCACAGTGCCCCAGGCCAGCACAGCTACATCCCTCTGCAGCTACTGCAGCTCCTCATCACCACAGCACAGTGAAAACCAGGATTTCCTGAGCCACATCTCTCTCAGAGTGTGTGAGACTGCTATTTATTCCTCACCCAGGGGCCACCAGAGCTCCCTGCTTCCTGCCCTGTTGTGCCAGGCACTGTCACCAGTGATGTCCTTGGCCTGGTGCTCACAGAGCTGCTGTGACAGTCAGCTGGAACAGGGCTGCCACAGGAGCACACCCCGGAGCCAGGAGCTCCCTGCTTGCAGATTTCATGCTTTCTGTGCCCTGCTGACACATCCTCTCAGCTTCCAGGTTAGCTTGGCCAGCCACTGGGAAGCCCTGGCAGGGGGTCAAGGGTGACTGGGGAAGGGACCGTGGGGGGAGAGGGAGAAACCTCAACTTTGCATAACTGAACTAGACTCAAAATGGGACCTAGTGAGGCCACAAATACTGGCAAAAAGCAAATTTCAAAAAAAGCCCTACAGCAGATGTATCTTGCCTGAAGTACAAGCATCAGGTGGTGGCAAATACCCTCTTTTACCAGAACAACCTGCATTCCCTGTGGATCAGCACAGCTGTCCCAAACCTCTCCTGGTGTGCATGGACTGAGAGAGGGGACACACCTCCAGCCAGGCTGTTCAACACCTCTCCCACCACATTCATTCCTTGTTAGGGGTCAGTGATCCTGACTGCACAACAAAGAGCACAGGGGGAATACACATTTAGAAACATCTCGATTTGAAGGATGATGCAAAGCCAGCTGCTTGTCACGGCAGGCATGGCTGGATGCACAGGGAAGAAAGCCCTAATTCCAGTTTGGATTGGTTTTGTCTGCTTGCTTTTCCAAACAGTTTCCACCTAGGAAATTGGTATTCATTTCCTGATGATCTGTAACCCTTTTCTACACCAAGCATTCATGGACACCAGCCTCCAAGCAGAGCAGGCTGATCAAAATAGGCACCACTAAAAATATTTGAGTGGCAAACAAACAACTGCTGCTTTCAATCAGCAGTGATGTTTCTATCTGTGCAAGTGGGTGTAAAATCCTTCTGTTTCTAAGGCAAAGCAGTGAGGAACCAAGCCTGTGGCTCATTCACATTTATCCTGTCTCCCATCCTTGGCCTCTGCTATGTCTGTGGGAGCCAAGCCCAGCTACACATCAATAACTCCATACCCCTCACATCTGGGTGTTTGTTTGTTTGTTTCTCAGTCAGGATCACAGAGAAGCCCTCATGTATCTGCAGCAAACACTGGAAGGAGAACAGGGCAGGAGATATTATCCAGGCCCTTGCAGGGCAGATGCAAACCCACAGCTTTTCTTGCTGTTCTCCCCTTTGGCTGGGCTGGGGTTTTATCCACTCCATCTATTTAGACTATTTAGACTGCAGGGCCAGGGACCACCTACTGTGTGCATGTTTCTGCAGTCTCCGGAACAAGACTTCCATTTTTTGCTGGTTCTCCCTAGGCTAGACCATAATAAATATGATTACTTTAACAATAACACACATTAATAATCGTTAATGCATTGCTTGAATTTCCCTTTGAAATGCAATCTGTGCTCTCCTCCCTCTCAGCAGTTTCATCGCTGGCTGAACTTTCTCAGTCAACTAAAAGTGCCATAGGTAAGGTTTTTCCCCCCACTATCAGCACTTTCAATCTTTGTGTAATTTAAAGCAAATACATCTTTCTTTGTGAACGCAAATAAACCAAACTCTTGGGGGGTTTTCTTTGTGGCTTTTGTTTTTGTTTTGGGGTTTGGTTGTTCTTTCTCTTTTTTTTTTTTTAACTTTTCTGAACTTTTAAGTTATTTTCTAACAGCAACCTGGCCTGGCAGCAGTAAGGCAGACATGACATAATGCTGGCTGTTAATGGCTTCCTAACCTTGGCTGTCAGCTCTCCTAGATAGTGAGTGCTCTTGGAGCCTCTCGTGCCTCCCAAACTCACTGTGCTCCTGTGCTGGGCCTAAGTCCCAGCTCTGTATGAGAATGAGAGAATAGTTTAGACTGGAGGGGAGCTTTAAAGCCCATCCAGTCCCACACTTCTGCAGTAAGGGATGTCTTAAACTAGATTAGATTGCTCAGAGCCCTGTCCAACCTGGCCTTAAATGTTTGCAGGGATGGGGCACCTGCAGCCTCTCCAGGCAATCTGTCGCAGAGTTTCACCACCTCATGGTAAAGAACTTTTACTTTATAGATAACCAAAATCAAGCCTTCTTCAGTTTCAAGCCACTACCCCTTTTCCAACCAGCTCCTTTTCAAGCCTGCGTGTTCCTGGGCTCAGGAATGGGGCTCCACCTGGTTTCAGAGCTCCAGGCTGGTTGGATAGGCAGATTTCATTGGCATCCTCGAGTTCCTGGGGCTGTGGGAGCCCACAGCACTCTCAGCTTTCCAGCACGTGGCTGTGGGAGCTCATCCCTGCCGGGGGCATCGAGGGCACGGGAGAACAGCTGCCTGCCCACAGTGATCACCTTTGGGGGCAGCCAGAAAAATCTGCCTTGCTCCCAGCCTGGCTGCCGTGCTGGGGAGAGGAGGAGAGTCAACCAAAGCCTTCCTGGTTGCTGGAATTAGCCCTGCTCATTCTGCCCGTGCCCTTCCGTGCTGCCCAACCCAGCAGGGAAAATGGCCAGGCCCCTCCAGGAGGAAAAGATCCAGCATTTGAGCTGGCTGTCAGGGCTTTAAAGAATGGCACAAAGAACTCCCCTCACCTTACTTCACATCACCATGATTATTTCTCAGATGGGGATGGGAGGGGGAGCAGTGGCCCCACCGTGGAGCAGAGCCCCACTGTGCTGAGCAGAGAGCACAGAGATGATCCTTCCCCAAAGAGCTTACAACTGAGCATAACACCGAAAAAAAATCTCTTTATTGACAGATTAACGGCAATCTGTCAGGGCAATCGCTCCTATTAGGAGTTTCTTGAACAGAGAAGTATTACAGGGGCCCTTATGGTTAGCTAAGGATACCTAAACTGATCCAAAAATTGAACAGTTAAAATTAAGGACTCGCCTCCACAGTAACATTACATTAAAATTGCGAGAGTGGGATGAGTACATGGGAATTTTAAGCAGAACATACAGATGGGCAACCCCCAGGGAAGAGGTCAATGCATAGATTTCTTTTGTGAATGTCAGAAAAACATGCAGCATATGTGATCATAGAACTGGTGTTTTTAAATAACTGGGATAATATAATAATTATAATAAATAAATAAATAAATAATAATAATAATAATAATAATAATAATAATAATAATAATAATAATAATAATATCTGGGGATTTTTGTCTTTCAACCCAGTTCACCGAGTTAGTTTTAATAATAATTCTAGAAAACCAATTAAATCACTGACAGGCTGTGAGTTGGGTTTGTTGGGTTTTTTGTCCTTTTTTTCCATATTAGCGGCACATTATATATATTTGTGAAAAAAGAATTTTCCTCAAATTAATTCTACTTTTGCTTGACCATCTATAATTCATTCATAATTATTAAATATTGGCCAAACACACAGCTAAACTTCCCGAGTCACAGAGCTTTCCTAATTGCAAGAAGTTAGTACAGGAAAGGTCATAAGTATTTGTTCTGCATGTGCAAATCACATCCACACATGGGTCTCACAACAGCCTAACTACCCTTGTTCAGTCTCCCAGCTGCCATCTGAGATGCAGGAGCCTTTTGATATTCAATACAATATTTGACAGGGCTGGCACTCAGATGATATCCAAGTATATGTCGAGAAACACAACCAGAGAGCCTCAGGAAAAAAAAAATAAAAACAACAACAAAAAACCCCCCCCAAAAAACAAAAACCCAACAACTTCCATCCTCCCGTGGTGTAAATGGGCACGCACTCATGCATGCCAGTGAAAATCATGCTGATTTACATGATGTGAGCATCTGGCTCTTTTCCAAGGGTAAGGACTTACTGCCCAAGGCAAAGGAACAGCCCATGGCATTATTTCACATGGGCAGATGATTTCCCCTGCGTTATTACTGTGAGGCTCCCACGTGCCTTCTCCCACCCTCAGGAAGGAATGATTCTGACCTCAGCTTCAAATGGGATTATTCAGATCAAAATGAGCTTGTCCATTAAATGTTCAGGCCCCCAGTTAGGGCCCAGAGAACTACAGTTGTACCATCAATGCCTGCCCTTGAGCATTAAGACTTCTGAATTTTCACACATTTATTGTGACCAGACTTGCTCCTTATCCTGTTACATAAGCACCAGGATACACGGGTGCTTAGGTCTAATGTTGTGGTCCTGACATTAAAAAAAACCCTCCACAAGCACTCCAAATTCAGTTTCAATACTGCATTTAGCCATTCATTACAGACCTGTAAAAGTTGGCTAAAACCAAACATCACAGGATCAAGAAAACTCTTTCGGACAGAAATGCAAAGTAAATGCATTTTCAGTAGTTTAATAAAAGCAAAATAAAGTCATTGCAAAGTACTTCCTGACCAAGAGGGTGAAATTAGTTCGTTAATATGAGAAGAAGCTTGGAATTAACTGAAAGCATATGACAGAACACAAATGGAGCAAATTCTACTTCTGTAAAAGTTAAGATCTGTAAATTTTGGAAATGACAGCCTTTGGTACTTATAGAAATCTACTTATGGCTTATGCACTGCTTAAAGAAACATCCAAAGCTGGATAAACTGTTCCAGATTTCATACAGTTGATGTATTCTACCAGAAAATGTCTATTTCTGATGTTTTTCATGGACACACACTGATATACATTATGCCATTTGAAAAAATGGCAGCTTTGTCTCTACTTAGTAACTACAAGGCGTGGGTACGAAACAGCTAAAGCACAAAACCCTAAGGACAAGGCTTCATTGTAAGCATTAAATAATTATTACAATGCAAAATTAGTCAGAGTAATATCTCTGTTTTACTTCAAGCCCTGTGAGGTCTGATCCAGAGCTGAATTTACAGTCAACTCCAGCTACAATGGCATTTCACATTGTACTTTTGGCTTATAATTAAAGGGACAAAATCCATTTTAATTTTTAACTAACTGTTTTCATTTATCCAGTTTCTGATGATTAGTATTTTTAGACTTCAGACTTACCATGGTTTTATTTGTAAGTGTATTCAAATTGTTTTTCTCTTATGTGAAAAGCTCTTTACCATAAGAAATTGACTATGCAGGGGAGAAACTGTAGAGTTTCTGTCTGACTTCCCCCAAAAGTGACAAATAAATACTATTAGGAGTTATAAAATTAATAGTTTTGAGATGAAAAGAATGTTATTTTAACTACCCATTATACTTTTTACACATACTTGCAGCTGGCACTATACTTTCAAATAATGCCTACATTTAAATTCAGTCAGCCTCTGTATTTGCCAAAAGAAACCTGCTACATAAATTGTCCTTGGTAGAAAAGACGTGGAAATGATTAATGAAAAATGCTGCATTAAGCTGAATGAGAAACCAGTTACATACCTATCTGATTATTATTTATGTTAAGTAGCACCCCCATTTCAAACCCAAGAGCAGAACCTCGCTGTGCTAGATTTAAAAAAATGAATTAATAAATGAGTAAATACACCAATTGTCAGGGCCTCCTACTCCTGCCACAGCTACAGAATAGAAAAGCCCACAGTGAAAACAAGGCAGAGAAATCCTGTCAGGATCTGCCATGTGTGGACCAGCACCCAAATCCCATAGTGGAGGACCTTGCCCTCCTGCAGCCTTTTCCTGGAGGAGAGGAAATGCTCCCTTTTCCTGGAGTGTACAGATCCAAATGGAGACAGCTGAAATATGTGTCACTCTGATGGGTTCCATCATAGCTGGGCAAAACACAGCAATGTTAGAAAGCATCTATCAAAGATATGACAGGGCTTCCCAATTATGCTGCCTTTCCAACCCACTGCTTAATAGAAATGTGCAAAGCCATAGAACACTTTACCTCATCAACATCACTGGCAGCTGCAGACTTTCAAAAAGTATTAAAAAAAAAAAAAAAAGCTATTCAAAAGTAACTTGACTGAACTTCAGTCATTATTACACAAAGTGGAGGGATTCAAAGAAAAGCCCACCTGTGCAACGAAATAATTATGTAAACTGACTTATCCTTAAAGCAAACATTTCAGCTTTAATAGAGTTGCTTGCTTTCCTTTCCCAAGATGGGCACATTTGCTTTGTGTCAGTCCTTCCGTGGAGGAAAAGGGAGCCTGGCCTGAGCAGGGGCTGGAGCAAGACAGTTCAGCTGGATTTACCATCCAGACTTGGATGGTGAACTCTGGAGCTTTCAGCTCTACTCAGTGTTTCTTACATGAGACCTTAGCACAAATAAGAGTAATGAATACATTACTGTAAGACTTCAAAAGCTTGATACTCGTTACACCCTCTGCAGTCCAGAGTTTTTGCACTGATTTGAGCAGGATCAGGAGGAGCTGCAGAAATTTAGGTGCCACCAAAGACACTGACAAGTTTCCTCTAAACTCAGCTACAGAAACAAGTCCCCATCTTGAGCCACCCTCTGAGCACACACCAAGCATCACTCAGTTTCCTCACACACACAAGAAATCTCCTCCAAAATCTGCAGATTTCATTGAAACCAGGAGCTCACCAACAGTGGTTGGTTTTGGCAGACTGCAGGTCAGCAAAGTATGCAAGAACATGTCTAGCATTAGCTGCTTGCAGGTTTTCTGGCTGGCTTTTGGGATGTGGAATGACCTCAGCTACAGCCTTGTCTGCAGCAGCTGTTTGTAAAGCTCAGGTTACTGAGGTGGCACAGCAACGTGCTGTGAGTGTCTTTGTCAGGCAGGTCCTTTCTACATCTTGCCTGTTAATGGCTTTAGAGGTTTAGGTTTAAGCAATTTTGTATATATATTTTGCCTTTTGGGCCAGTTACTGCAAATATTCGCTGTGATTTAAAGTGTTAAGGATTACAGTACAAGAAAAAGCTGGTTATTACCTTGGTTTTTATATATGAAGAACTCCACTGCTTACAAATACTTGTGTTTCCTTACCTAGCAACCCTGTGTGTTACGGACATCTTCCCTCTGTCTGTTTAGTGTCAGCCTGGAGTCAAGAACTCTAACACCAAATTTCCATTGCTTAAGCTCCAAATGCTTTACATTTCTCTCATGACCATTTCACACCCTGTCTTCTACTTATAGCACAAAAATAAAGTCAAAATCCATGATATTTCCTCCTCCAGTCCCCTATTTCTTTATTTTTCTGTTTCTACACACAGACTTGCATTTGCCTCTAAGTGAGACATCAGTGCAGGAAACTCAGACAAAAAAATGTGCCCCTTCCTGGGCTTTCATTTTTTTTTTTCCCCTGGGTACGAGCTCCTCTTGTCCCAAGCTCAGCCCATTTGCAGGTCCAAGGATCCACTTTCTGTCCCACCACACCACAGCACTTCAGCCTCCACCACAGCCTTGGTATCTAAAGTTTCTGGACCAGGAGGGCGATGCTGTAAAATAAACTCACACATCACGTGCCTCTGCCTGGCTGATTCCTCCCAGAGCTTCTAATAAACTCCATTATGTTCAAACACACACAGAGTGCTCAGGCACATCCCCCTCTTTATTAGGCACCATGGCTTTGTTTTTAAGGCAGTGTGTCAGAGCCTTGCCTGGAATTTTGAACTCCTGAAACAAGCAGTTACTTCTTTGGCAAGAAAAATTAATTTGAGCCTCCCTTTTCAACAGGTTGCTGATTTCCTGTGGGTTCTCCAGGGGTATTCCAGCTAAACCATGCGTGGCACAGGTGTTCAGTCCCAGCTGCCTGAAGGGACCTCCAGTAGCTACCCAGACACAGGATCACTGTGTCAAAAATCAAATTCAGATTCTGATTTGAGTTGTGTGGAGCAGGCTCATGTGTACAGCACCCTCATACCCACAAGCCTCATCTGGATGGAATGCCATTGCAAATAACCCATCACCTCAGCTCAGCCTTCCATGGCCATGCAGTCTTGCCTGAGAGTGGTCTTTTTCTAACATTCTTTACGTGAAATAAAAATAAACCACCCTCTCAGTTTGCAGGACGAGGTGAAATCCTGGCTCGTGACTTGCCAAAACAGAACAGTAAGAATATATGCAAAAAAATTCCTTGTCAGCACTCTCCCGACTGCAGTGGCTACAGGCCAGGTTTTTCATGATGCAATTCCCCAGAGGAGCTGCTTTTCTGGCCGGAGCATCACCTTGTCTGTGCTGAAGAAACTCCAGGGGGCTGCACAGGTGAATCTGGCTTTTCATGTGTAACCTGCTATTACGTTTTTTGTCCAGAGAGTTTTGTTCTGTATTTCAGCACCATTCTTCTTAACAGCCCGTAAGGACAATTTTCTACAAGGAAAGCTCTTATTAGGCTTTATATCTATGACCTTAGGTTATCTTTTATAGTTTAATCTACACAACCTTAGAAATCAAGCTTTGCCTGTGGTAGCCAGCCCAACAATTCATTCGATTGTCCAGTACAACTTTCAATTCTCACCAGCAATTTGACAATTGCAAGTATTTTGCACTGCATATTACGAAGTCTAGTGCTGCAAAAATAATAAGACCTGGAGTTAAACACAGCACTGAAAGTCTACTCATTTAACCATGAATTCTCAGGTCATTTAGATGTTTCAATAACAGGCATGCTATAGGCCAAGCTGTCATATTACTCTTATCACAAAAATGTCACGTGCCTATTCCCTGGCTTGAACACATGCCAGCTCTCAGACTCCCATCAAACCTTTCCTAACTCCAAGGATACACAAGCAAAATACATTATTTTAATGGATGGTTTCATAAACAGCAGAGCCCTAGAGCCACTAAATAGTGCTCTCAAGTCATTTACTACGGTTTGTAATTTATTAATAGGGATATATGAATCTTCCTTGAGGGGAAAAATGGAAGAAGCCAACTTAGCCCGCTGGAGGCAGAACTGGATTCTGCTCCTGGTGGCTTCTGCCTCCAGCAAGTGAGAAGAGGGGTGCCCTGCCTTTCCCTCTCAAGGCCCCTTGCTTGGCTATCCTGGAGCCAAATGCCAACACAGGCTGGAAAGTCACCATCCTTGGCCATCCATGCCAACTTTTTGCCCAAGGTTTGGACATTTGTCACAGCAGCTGACGATTGGAGTGGCCACAGCACACCTTGTGCACATCCACTGCTGAGAAAATAGTATGTACAAGTAACTCCAATAATAATATAAATAACTCCAAGGTGGTGCAGAAAGTGGCAGGAATGTTGGGAAGGCTGCAGGAACGGCTGGGGCCTGGCTCAACCCTGCAGGGCAGCACGGCCCCATCACTGCTGGGCAACTGGGGGAGGAGGTGGCAGGATGGGGTGCCCAGGTGCCCCCCAGCAGCAATGACAGCTGCAGGTGGCAGCATCAGACGTGACAGAAATGGCCACTGACCCTGAGCCACGTGATGCGCGGAATGCGAGGAACTCGTGAAATGTCACGCGGTGAGGCGAAATCACGAAATAAATCATAAATAAATAGAAAACCATCGGGGAGGCTGCACCCACGCCGGGATGGCCGGCTGCACAGCACCACCAGACACAATTTCTCTCCCACTTCCTCCTCCTTCACCCCCTGCCTGGATCACCACGTGCCCTAGTGGGTGGGAGCAGGGACAGGCTGGCTCAGCACCCGCTCCAGAAACGTGACTTCACAACTGTTTGCAGGGCACAAGTTTAGCAACCTGTAACAATGCCACAAATCCCTCTCGCTGCTCTGTTCTAAAGTTAGCTTTCCTTCTTGCTGCTTTTATTTCTGCACCCTAATCTGCAGCTTGGAGCCAGCAAACTCTGAAGCCTCGCAATATTCTATAATAAGGGGTTAACCTGAAATAGTTCCTTAAATTACACAGACGGTTTAATACAAAGAAAAATGAGCAGGTACAGAAAAGCCAGTCTGAAAGCAGATTGTGAACACTGCATTGCTTTCAGCAAGTTCAGTTCGCTTCCAATTCTGACCTGATTCTTTTATAGATTTAATAAATCTGTCAGGTTGATACCATGAAATGGAACAAGTGAGCAGTCAGCTTTGTTGTTCAGGCTTTGTTTTCATGTTTCCAATTAAAAACAAAACAAGAGAAAGTATCCAAGCAATTAATGGGAAATATTAACATGTAAGAGTGCAACAGCTTTTAAACATATGGGAGATTTCATCTGAGCAAGAATTTTCACTGGAAAAGACTGAGGTGAGCTCACAACTTTCAATCAAAGTTCTGCGATTCGAAAAAAAGTTAAAGCTGGTCAGGGTTGTCACATAATAGATGAATTTACACAACTCTAGAGACTGGCTTTACTAGAATGAATTATTGATGTCTCACTTTCATAAGTGAATGACTTGCAGAAACCAGCACAGAGTACGTCCCACTGCTGCAAGATGTGCAGACTTAATGCAGCTTTGGCAAAGCGAGCCAAATTCTTTCTCTGAATCGCACATCAACAAAAACAAGACTGTAAAAGATACAGTTGTTCTGGAAGTGGATCAGTCTTAAGTATCAAAAACAACTTCTGTACCTGAACCCCACTGATATTTCTGTGGTCTTATGGCTGTTTTTCCTGTTTTCAGAAGTTTTTCTCTTCCCTGCTAAATTGACAGAAGCTGAACATCTATTTCGGTGGAGCTCTGCCAGTTTATACAAGCTGAGGATGTGGCCCATATTTTTATAAAGGGAGGTCCTTTCCACTGTTTTGCCATCTGCCAAGCTCTACTTTAAGCTAATTAAATAACGTCAAGTTCTAGCAGGCTTTTTCAGGCCATTAGAGTTTTCCATTTCTGGACCCCTAAGGGTACCTAGCAGAGTCTGGCTTCAGGAGAACTGAGATGCAGATTCAAAGGTGCTGACAACGCTAAGCACCAATGAAAGCTGGAAAACACCCTGACAGTTTGGACACTCTCTGTGGTTTCCACACAAAGAGAGTTTGTGGAGGATCTGTGAATGTGAGCAAACAACCTCACACACTCTCAGGAAGTGGGGATTGACTTCCAGCATCTGTTGTTCCAACCATGTCAGTGACCAGGAGGGTTAGCAAGTTTCAGGCTGTGTGGCAGCCTGGAGGTGCAGGCAGCTTGCTCTGGACAAACACTGAGGCCATTTATCACGCTGGATTTTTTTCCCCACTTCAGCAGCCCTTTTGTCGCCAGCCTCACCCACCCTTTGGGCTGGCACCTCCTCGAGTTGCTCTGCCCACCTCCCCTCCCCTTCCCAAGCCCTGTGGTCACAGTGCTGGCCCTGGGGATGAGCACCAAAAGTAAAAGCATTTCATTTGCCTCCAGCTGTACAGCTACAAGGGTAACAAACATCATCCAAAGTCCCTGAGACACATAAATGAGCAGTTACCCATGTAACCAAGGGTGTCTTACCATTTGTAGCATTTTCTCTGCCTCTCTGCTATCCCTGTGATAAACCCACTTGCACTATTGGCCTTAAAACAGACTGTCAGCAGCTGGAGCAGAGATTGTCTCATCTTGTGAGCACAAGACCTCCTACAATGGAGCCTTTATCCTGCCTGCAGACTTGCACCACTGCTATAATTCAAATATTACTAATAACGATGGTGAATGTGGAATAGTATGAGTGGGACACGAACAGGAGCAGGGAATAACTTTCTATCAACCAGAAGCTCTGCAGGAATAATGGACTACACCAGCACTACTGGCAGCCTTTGCAGGCTTCCTGCTTTTTATCCTGAGAGAGCCCAAAACACCTTCTCATATCTGTGGAGAGACTGTTTCAAACACCTCGTATTGAATGAAGCCTTTTATCAAGATGCAGCAGCCCCACATGGCACCCAGGGCTGAAAGGGAAAATGACCTCTGCCAGCTGAAATTGTCACTGGGAAAGGGAAGGGAGGCTGTGCACGGTGGTGTGGCTGAATGACAAGTTCTGCTTTCTGGTCTGCCTAGGACAAAATGAGAATTATCCCAGTCCAGATCAGCCTCTCATCCACTCTACTGCCAACTAAGGGAAAAAAAAGAAAAAAAGACAACAAACAAACCACAACAAATCAAGCATTAATGAGCAAGAAAACAGTTCTTCTCACATGGCCTGTCATGCAGTACTATCCTGGTGTCAGGCCAGACACAAATGTTGGATTGAGACACCAGTTAAATTTCACTGTCATTTCGATGACACACTCACACCTTTCAGAAAGCCTCCACAGAGGTGTGTGAATACGCAGCCACACCCCTGTCTAAAGTTCAAACGTGATTTAAATATGTCATCCTACACCAACAAAGTCGTATTAGCACAAATCTGAGCCCATTGAAACTCCCGAGTCATATGAGTACACAGCAGGTATTTTAACACCACTGTGGTGGCTGACACGAATAAATCTAAATCTCCAGCGTATTATATGACCACAATGGATCTTCCTCTTTCCTTCCTAACTCATTTATCAGATGGAACCACATCTCACAGATTTCTCTTGAAATGTTACCAACATAAAGGAAAATGGACAGCACTGCAAGGATGGACACAGCTGCCCAGGGTGCAGCAGCATCCTCTTAAAGAACAAGCTGGAGCTGCCTGAAAGAGCCCAGGTTTGGAGGGAGGCAAGATTCCTGATGGCCCCGGATGAAGGTCTGTGCCTGTGAGGATCATGGGTTTGAGAGGATGTTACATGCAAGGGAACACCACGTAGCGTAATCTCTAAAACATGCCCAGAAGTGCAGCAGTACTTTAAAATGCACCACACTCCTGGCAAGTCACATGCCTTAAAACTGGACATAAATCACCGCAAACTTCCAACTTTTGTTTCCACAGAACTTTTTAAATGTTTTTGGTTGCACACACGGGGCCCTGTTCAGCATCTTGCTGCCATGGTGTTTTTCTGCCTTGACAATTCACTTCCGTGAGCAGGCACGGAGCCAACTCAAATGAGAGTGAACGCAGTGAAAAGCCCTTCAGGTAAACAGTGTGATAAGCTAAACTGCAAAAACGAGACAATGTTTTTGTACTATGAGGGAGTTGCTATGGAGACGGTTGCTAATTAACTGCATTCAGCCAGGAGAACAAAGGGTTTAAGGGCAGACAGGACTCTGGATCTCAGAGCGAGCAATGCATAATGTCTTATGCAATCTGCACATCTATCATATCTGGAATACCTGAGCCTTTGCTTAGGTTGCAAAATACCTCAGTGACAACAGGGTGGTTTATTCCTTTAAATTTCAACTGATTTTTAGGTAGTTAATGACTTATCAGTGTTTTTAAAAACAAACAAAACCCATACATAAAAGTCGCAGGTATCACGGATCAATGCATCAAGTCAGGACTGTACTAAAAATTGAGCTGTTTGATGTTCATTCAGAGCCACTGTTTTCACAGAGCACTGGGTTTGCATGGCCAGGTTTTGGCAGTGAGAGGCTACAGGGGTGGCTGCTGTGAGAAGCTGCCAGGAACTGACTGCCCTCCTATCTGACAGAGCCAATGCCAGCTCCGAGACACTCCACCAGTGACAGGGGAACTGCTCCTGAGACAAAGGGTTTAGGAGGGAGGGAAAAGCCCTGGGCAGCTGCAGCCAAGGAGAGGAGTGAGATGTGTGAGAGGAACAGCCCTGCAGACACCCAGGTCAGTGCAGGAGGGCAGGAGGTGCTCCAGGCGCTGGGGCTGAGATTCCCTTGGGGCAGCAAAGCCCTGAGCACAGGGAGGGCACGGGGATGCTGAGATCCACCACGAGGATGGATATCGAGCAGGTGGGTGCCTGAAGGAGGCTGTGACCTCAGGAGAAGCCCATGCTGGACTTGTGACCCCCATGCTCAAGCTCAAGCAGCCTGTTTCTGAAGGACTGAAGCCTGTGGAAGAAGTTTGGGAAGAACTGCGGCCCCTGAGAAGGAATCACTTGGGAAAAGTCCATGGAGAATTATGCCCCATGGACCCCACAGTGGGGCAGGGGAAGAGTATGAGGAGTCCTCCCCTTGAGGAGGAAGGAACAGAAGCAAAGGTGTGTGATGAACTGATCACGACCCTCATGCCTCATCCCCCTGTACCACTAGGAGGAAGTAGAGAA
Source organism: Brachypodius melanocephalos (assembly GCA_013398615.1). Taxonomy (NCBI): domain Eukaryota; kingdom Metazoa; phylum Chordata; class Aves; order Passeriformes; family Pycnonotidae; genus Brachypodius; species Brachypodius melanocephalos. The sequence goes on along the minus strand of VZSR01003183.1, from coordinate 1,333,031 downwards.
ACTGAGGGCAAAGTTAGAATAATTAACTCTTCAATCCATTCCTAAATAAAGCTCCTAAAGATGTACCTTGGACCTAAATACTGTATTTAAATTAAAATTGGCTATTCTGAACAGATACAGAATTCCATAAGGAGATCATATTTTGGTTTAGTTTTGCATTATAACTCCTTTCCATGCACTGTAGAAAAAGCATAAACTTGTCAGAAGTGCCCTAAACCCTAGAGCAGCACATTTCCAGCTCACTGAGTGTGTTCCTGGGGGAACTGCCTGTGCTCACAGCATCCCCTGCAGCCCCAAGGAAGGGCCAGGGCTCCCCCAGACCTGCTCAGCCTATCCAGTGGGCAAGAGCCTGCACAAGCTGTGCTCAGGCCAGACCAGGCACCTCCTAACTCATCTCTGGAAACTTCTAAAGCTGAGCTCTTTTCCTAAGTGGAAGCTGAGAAAAAACAATAAAGAGCCCATTTGAAAGACCCTTCCTTTAGAGAACGACAAGCCAGTGGATAAAATAGACCTGCACTGACACAAGATTTCTTTAGGTCTGAATAAATAAGGCATTTCCTTTTTAAGTCATTACACACATGATTTAAATAAAAACAAAACTGGGAATTTTTTTTAACGTGATTTAGGTGCCGTCAGGATGTAAAGAGTCATGATCAATTTTGAATTTAAGTCCTTACTAAGGGGAATGGGATGAGTTCACACCTCATATGAGGGTATTACTTCAGCAAAGCCTGCTGCACACTGAACACACAGTATATTAATTTACTACATGAAGGCTGAAGGTTTGGGGAGTTTTTTTGACATTTTAAATTATGAGGCATCTGCAAACAGATCCTAAATCTGAATTGCACATGGATTTTCCACACCAGCCAATTCCGATTGCCCCTAGACATCCCCTCCAGCATTAATCACTCACCCACACTACTGTAGTTCATATTTCTTTTACAGAAACAGAGGTCTGCAAAATTCTTAAACTCTTGCCTAGAAAACAGGAATTATTACTTCTGTGGCAAACTTAAGTTTTAAACATAAGGGACCCAATTCTGCCTTCAGTTATACTGCCATAAATCTTTAACTATTCCATTAGATTTATAATAGTGTAACTGAGGAGGAAATTGAGCCCAAGATATTTTCTAAATCGGTAATTAAATAGCAGAATTTTAGTTTGGCACAGAGTAAAGACCTCTTAGATTACTTCTTTGGATAAGGCTACACACTTTTTTGTCTCTTGAATAATGATGTTGTGAACTAATTAAATCATCCTATTTTCAGCAGCCTCTCTATTATTCTGTAGAAGGACCACATCATCAATATGGAGCATCAATATGGGGCTAAATATTGCCTTTGTTTCCCATCCACTTTCTCTCTCTCTTCTCCATATAAACCTTAAGACTCCTTGTGCCTCTCCATTATTTGTACACAGCATACAGCACCTCAAGGACCTTTTCTCGTTTGGTTTCAAGGAACTACTACATTAAGAAAATGTCTCATAATAATAAAATGGCATTTAGTCAGCTCCCTTGTTAGGAGGAGCAAGGCATCCTGTGGTCACATTATGCAGAGATTGTACTCTCCAGAAGAAGCACACAGGATGTGGTTCAGGAACATGGATTTGCCACAGTTGCCCTCAACTCCCCAAGGGTCACTGGATAAGCTGTGAAAGGACCCCCTTCAGCATTAAAGCTTAGATGGCACTGGGGGGAAGAGGGCTCAATTCCCAGCTCTGCTATAAAACCCCTGATGACATCAGACAAGTTATTTAGTCCCTCTAGGCTGCTTTTCTTCATAGGGCAAGGGCAGCTTGTAAAATTTCCTGTCTCGTAATTTTAATAGAAGCGGGTTTTTAATGGCTACTTTACCTCATTTTAATTTTTTTTTTTTGCTCAGCATTTCCAGCCCTGATGCATCTTCCCCGTTACTGAGCACTCTGCTAAGCTCACACGCCAGGCTCCCCACCAGCCCCGCGTGTGTCACGCTCACAGGGGTCAGTGGGAGGCTGGCACCTGGGACAACTGCTCCCAAATGGGGGCTGAGAGAGATCAAGAGCCTTCGGGGCAGCCAGGCCAGAGGGCTTTCTGAGCTGTCCCACCTGTTAATGGCACTCCTCTGGCCACTCAGCTATGCAGCTCCAGTGGCCTTTCCTCGCTGCCTGGCAGGATGGAAAATTCTGCGGGCGGCTCCTCCGTGCACTATCCCTTACAGCAATTCTCCCCAGCACGCTGCTGATTGGGCCTCCTGCAGCTAAAAATACCCCGTGCAGCCTAAATATGTAGCACACAATGTATGCCTGCATACCTCACCTATCTAAATATATGCCCACATGCCTACCTAATAACAGCTACAAATATGAATCACGCTATTTCTTCGCAGAGCGCTCTCACGGGAGGTTGCTTTCGGTTGCCAAAGCAAAGGAAGGTCCAAGCCAAGAGGTGGCCAATTCCTTGTGTGCAAACCTCCTGGTTGAGGACTCCTAAATACATTTTAATTGGCTGGAACACATTTCATTCACACACACAAACCTATTTGTACATATATGTATGTGCATATATTTATATACCACTGTTAGTAAACACTTCTTTCATCATTAACTGTACTGAAAGGTTTATTGCTGACAGTCCACACAAGGAAGAACTAAACGAATGAAAATGCAATTCTTGTTCAAAGAAATAAATGCTGAAGTTACCAGTCCACATGAAGGCACCTGCTAAAATGATCCAAAGACTACTTTCACCATGGAAAATTATCAGTTGTCAACTATACCCAGCCTGCTGTCCCCAAGCCCCTGAAACTGGGACCCAGCTGGGCTAACATTTTCCTTTTCTCAATGTCTAAGACAGCAGTGTTACCTCCTACTTTAGGGCTAAAACTGGTGCTGAATCCAAGCAGCTGTAGATGTGTTTCTCAACTGTGTTCCCTACTCACCTGCACTGCGAGCATGACAAAAAACCACAATTTAAACTGTGCTTTTTATTTAATTAATCCATTTCCATGCTAACCAAACACCAGTTGATGTTATGGTAGAAGTAAAAAAGTGAAGCAGCTTCAGGCAAGTAACCCTTCAGATGTTTTAGCTCTGCTGCAATGATGACAAATTAGGCAAACTGAAAAATCATTTTCTTTATTATATGTAAACTTGGCATACTCTACCTCGCCTCCTTCCACACAGATTACTGGAATACGCTCCCTAACACCTCCAGGCATATTTTCTGTGCTGTTGTCCCAAAAACTGCCAGGCATCAAGGGTGATATGGCTGCCTACAAGACAAACGAAGATCCAGCCCAAGCCGAATCCATCCCTGCCTGTTGGGTCCCCTGGGCACTCCCTCCTCCAAGGAGGGCAATCAAACAAGGAGTTGGGTTGATGGCCTGATCTTTTGTGAAGGCCTAAACACCTGGTAACCTGTGGCAAGCTGACTGCCCCCTTCAAGACAGAAAAGAAATCTCAACAGAAGCATGAAATCCAGGAAATCCTCAGGAGGTCTGGCCTAGTTGGAGAAGGGTGTAATTAAGCAGTTGCAGCAATGACACTGACTTCTCACCCCAGAGAAGGTGTGTGGTGACCACAGTTCCCATTAACATTGCCTGAGTACCCTGTAGGTAAAACTGGGATGGTGTGTGACTGACATCCCAGCATCTCCCACAGCCTGCAGTGCCTTCTCAGGGCTCCAGCTCCCTCGTGAATTTGGGATGTATTGCTGTCCCTTTTACATTAGGTTTAACAAGCCTTGCCACTTCTGAGTGTTTAAAAGAGCATTCATGAAATGGAATTAGCACATTCATATACCCAATTTGTATTATCTTTGCTTACAAAACCAGGTTCCTTAGTCAAACAGTGTAAACACTTTGTATGCCTAGAACAAAACTAGAAAAATTGCAGAGGAGCCTTTTTCTACTAACTAAACCATTACTTCTGCTGAAAGTCTGTAAACTGTTAATCCATTAGTGTCTAATTTCTCAAACTCAAATTCCAGAGTTGAATCATCTGGAAGCCCAGAGCCTGAAGTGTTTCTGTCTGATGTTCCAGACCAAGTGCCCCACATGAAATCGTTTGTAGGGTAGGAAAATATTCATACAATGGTATTAATGCAACTTCTCAAGGGCACCAGAAAAAGAAAAGAAAAAAAATAGGAAAAAACCCCTTCATGCATCTGTTAGGAAATCCCCATAAGACTCAGATAAGATACATATTAATTTTTAATAGCAGGCCCTTGGGGAATTGTGTAAGACTCATGTCACAACCACCGCAACATTTACTGTCCAACAGTTCAGTCCAGGATCACCCCTGCGAGGTGTGGGGTGGGACACAAACCTACTTCTCAGGAGATTGCACATCTCCAGTAAACCAAAGGTGCTGTGAAATTTCTTTGTGTTCCCACTGCTCCTTGATCCCCACAGTGTTATTTGTTATCACACCTACATGGAGCAAACCCCCTATGGGAACAGTGGGAATGTTAGGATGAAATTTCCCTTCCGGCATGGTTCAGATGTCTGGTTTTCAGCACTCATCACTCTGGCCCCCAACCCATCTTGAGCAGCTATCTAGGACTTCCCAAATCCTGGCACAAACCATGATGATGGTGCTGGCAGCTAAGGGGTCAATTTTTGAACAGTATTTTTTTTTCCTGTTGCTAGTCGTGTAAGATGCTCCCTGCACTGTCCAAATCTCTCTCTTCATCAAACAACAATTTCTGTGTTTTCACACCTCTTGTGCTTCCATAAGGGTGCCCAGAACAAGAGTGTCGACATGGCCATAACCTACCCTCCCCATCCCTTGTCAGGCCTTGACTGGGGATGTGTCACTGCTCTGCTGCCACCACGGTGTGACATAACTCAGCTGGGGTTTGAAAGGCAGACACATCTACCATAGTCCCATACTGGTCCCATGAAGAGGAATTCAAGCCTTACAGCCCATCATAACCCCCAGGTGGGCCTTACTTGTCCAACTCCAGGTGTCCCCAGGTTGGCTGAATGAGAAGGTGTTTGCCCTAGGAGTGACCCCAGTTCTGCAAGGAACGAGATCAGATAAACAAGTCGATTTTCTTTCACGCTATCTACATGCAAGGTTTTCAACTATCTTGATCTCTCAGTACTGTGCAACCAACTAACACACTACATCAGCCTGATCAGGACTCTTTTAACTACCTCCTAGCACGACAGCTATTTCTTAAAGCTGCAAAAAAAACTCTGCCTTCTGCAATTGCAGGATCACAAGTTCATCTTGAGAAACCAGTGCTGGGAGAAAAACAAGCTAATACAAATGGCACTGGACAACCACCTAAATGTATCCTGGATGTTCCAGTGAGGTTGCATCACTTCAGTGCCCTCATGTTAACGTGTGTCAGCTCTAAACAAGGGTGTTACCAGAGGAACGATGCCTAAAGGGAAGACACAGTCTTACTGTGTTTAGTGTGGCTGTTTAAATAGGATTAGCCACACTCTGAAGTGGACAAATGCCTGATCTGAACCTGATCTGGTAGCTTCCACTCAGTTTCAGGCAAGAAGTGATGTTGCCAGTGTCTCCTCCATGCAGTGCCTGCTGAGCTCTGGGAGGCTGGGGCAGCACTGTTGCCTTTCCCATGAACAGGCTATACACAACTTTCTGCCAGGTCCCCTTTACATGGGTGACTGAAGAGAACACGTTTAGTGGAGAGAGGACAAAGCCCAAGTGCTAAAAATCACTTTTAAAGGATGCCTCGCTCTTTCTGATGCATCATTTTAAGCAAAACTTTCTAGTATACATTCCCATTTCCTTTGGAATACATCATCCTCCCAACCCAGCCAATGGAACACTCGATCCACGGCTTGATCCATGTACCTTCCACAACACTGCTGACACTTTCTGCTGTGGAGCTTACCACAGCCTGCTCCCCAAGGAGGAGTTCAGACCCTTATCACACACAGCTCTCACTGTCCCACCTAGATTTTCTCTTTAGGATAGGAGGTTATGGCAGGGAGGGGAAAAAAAAAAAATTCTCCACATTATGAAGACTCTGTCACTTTATCTCAAATCGCTGCCAAGTTACTCTTGAAAGCCCAAGGAGAAAGATTAAACCCTGTTCCCCCACATTTCAGAAATCCTCGAGGGCGAGCAAGCCCAACAACCCCTCCTTTCCACAGGCTGGGCTCACAAAACCAGATCTTGCCCTCTTGCAAGCATGGCCTGCTGATGTTGCAAGAACATCACCACCTTGCAGAAACGATCCAGGGCAGATTTGCTCATAACCCAACCAATTTCAGCAGTAACTTCTCCAGCAGACTCCATCTCTCTGGCCTTTCCTGCCCTTCCCTGCTGGGGAAGGCAAGCCCAGCACTGCCAGAGTGTTCCTGGACACTTTTTACAACCTAAAAAACCCAAATAGTGACTTTCAGAATAGGAGTCTCATCTCCACTGCCTTCATTTGGTGCATGTTGCTGAGAGAACAAAAAAAGCGAAATAAAAAAATACAAGAGCATATCTTTGTACAATGATTGCAGGAGCAGATGAATAAACATGAAACCTGATACCTCACATCTGGTATTTCATCACTCCAAATACCTTATTCACATTCATTTATCTTTAACACTGTGAAAACTTTATAAGGTAACAATGTCTTTATGGAGGCAGCAACTTGCATGGAACTTTTAAAATAAAAAGCAAAAGTAAAAGTAATTGGTAACATGTTACTGTACTCTTCATAGAGCTATTTACCTCACAGTTTCCTAATAGAAACTGAGAAAAACACCAAAAAATGGCAGTTAGCTACAGAATCAGGCAAGCTCACAGAATAGGATTTCTTTTGTCAATGTTCTAGTTCAAAGTTCAATTTTAATACCCAATTTACACAAGGTGCTTTGGAAATGAAGACTATTATTGCTCATTGTACAAAAATTCTATTATCTGAGCAGAAATTTTTATTAAAGTATCCTTTTCCCTTAACAGCGCATGTCAAGAGATTTTATGTATAACCTAATAAACATACACAGTTCTGAAAGGCTGCTGTGCAACGTTAATTAGTACTCGCTCTTCTCTGTAAATCCACTAAACATGCTAAAAAACTTCCTTTTAATAATCACTACATACTCATAAGCACTTCTGTTGCAGAGATGAATACCTCCAATGCAAGCTTGCAACTGAAGAGCTGTTTGCAGGTCTCAAAAATTAATATCAAATTATTTTCTTGTCTTAAAGGCAAAAGCCACCTTTGCTACATGGGGGTTAATTTAGCAGTGCTGATAACAAAATGTCTGCAGGCATATTCCACTTGCTGGCTCTTATGGCACTTTGGCACTGTCCCTAGAGCTGCACTAAAGCCACATCTCGCTGTAGCAAAAATAAAAATAAATAAAATAAAAATTTTGAAAATTAGAATAAAATTAGAATAAAATAAAATAAAACAAAACAAAATGTGCACACAGAGCCAAATCCAACCCTGTGGTAACTCCAGTGACTTCAGTGTTACACCAGGGATAAAAGTAGGGCTGCATTTCACAGCAGCTTTCATTCTTGTAATCTTTTCCAAAACACTCTCCCAGGAGCAAAGACAAGCACAGGCAAATATCTTGCCAATAAGTGAGTTCACAGGGATTGCTACAAGTCACTAAACTGTCAGCAGTAAAAGACCAACAATCAGAGCAAAGTACAAACACAGGACAGCCAATGCCCTCTAATGGGCTGGAGTTTTACTATGAGCTGGATAAACAAAGACATGGAAATTCATGGGAATGGATCTCTGAGATGGAAGGCAGATTATAGTGAGCCCTACTTTGTACCAGAGGATGATATATTTGTGTTTGATCAATACTTCTTTTGAAATAATATGGATGAAAAAATTCTTACCAATGCCTTGGCAAGACAGATGAAAATGGGTTTTAAGAACTCAGTCATCCCTCCATGGCCTACACTGGATTGCTTCCTCAAAGAGCGAGCATCAATTTATAAATGTGTTCCTCTATCCTCCTTCAAACCTCCACATTTATACCCTCCTCACCTTTTTTTAAAAAAAATTATTTCATTTTACTGTGCTAGGAGCAAAACCAACACTGTAAGACCTTTACAACCTTACTCACAAAGGAAAGAGGAAAGAGGTGATGGACAGAGCTTTCCTGCAGGAAGCTTCTCACATGTCCCTTGGCTTTACCGTGTATTCCCCCTCTCTCTCAAGAATTTCAAAACTAGTTTCTGGAATTTGCCCATCCAAACCAAAACAAGCGTCTTTGCTTCTTACCCAATCATTTCCTATAAATTTAAAACCAAGAGTTTCATTAAGCCTTCATTTTGTTTTCTGAGGGTTTCTTCAAGGAGCCATAACCCCTGGGTCAGCAGCAGCCTGAAATGCTCCTGGCCTTGCACAGGTCACAGTTCTGTCTTTGCAGCCTGAGGATGCCCCAAGGCAAGAATAAATATGTTAGGACATCCCCTTTCCTCTCCCCAGCCAGGGGCCCCTGCAACCCTTTTCTGCTGGGGATAGGATCAAAAGTCTTTTGTTCCCATCATCCTCTTACGCCTTAAGTTACATTTTTGGGAAGGCAAGGGGAGAGGAAAACACCCTCCCCCCCTTTCCTTCTCTTCCTCATCCGAGGTCTCAGCTGCAGGGGAACAGCTGAAGTGGTTCAGGCTGTCTGGAGGAGCCACAGATGTCCCTCAGTGCCACTGGGGCAGCTCACCCATCACCAGCCACCCTGCCCTTGCCCAGGTGGCACCGTGGGCAGGAGCCCCTCTGCCACCCCTCACCCACAGAACCCAGTGCCCTCAGTGCCCCTTGTACAATCCTCCGGGTCCCCTGGAGCCAGCTGAACACAAACCTCCTAGAAACTCCAATTTAAGGATGGTTTTTAGACCACCACAAAGAACAGTGAAGAAACTCTGGCTGCTCGCTTACATGGATGTCGCAAAGCTCTCATTAAATCAAAGGCAGAGACTTAAAATATTTCTTCAAGCAAAATCTCTGCTCTTCTCAAAGTCTCCCTCCAAAGATCAAAAACTACAGTTGCTTAACTTAATCCACACAGAGTGATCATTATATTTGCTTCCATAAAGATCAGATTTGTTCTGGTGCCTGTATCTAAAGGTAATTTCAGTCAGAAAATGAAATGCTGCTCTCTTGACTTTTTGTCTGACATGGCCCATGAATTACTGACACATTACAATATCCCCCAACACTATGGAGGCTTGGCCATATTGCAATGTCTCTCTTGCAAGTGAAATAAACTTGGTATGCCACTAAAAGGCATTAAATTATTTTCATTATGCCACACAGAATGTAAAACACTTACACTGTTTTGATTTCAAAATCCTTGGAGAACAATTATGCTCTTAGGGCCATAAGACCCTATTAGAAAGTCCTCAGAAACCTAGCATGGTTTCAATAAATCCTCAAACACTACAAAGCAGTCACTCAGTTTGAAGAATGAAAACATGAGTTCATCCACTGCAAAGTCAGGATGTAAATTCTGCTCATACAGTACCCTGCACTTCCTAACACATTTCTTTCTGCTCAATCAGGGAAACACTTTAAGTGAAGTTTTCAGCATCAAGCACGCATAGCTCCTTTTTTGCTTGAAAATCAACTATATTGGATTTGGGATTAGCATAAATATGAGATGTGCCTATGCTTATGGTGTTACTAGCCACCACTATTAATCAGCAATTAGATATGCACAGATAGTTTTATACATATATAATTTAACAAGTGTTAACATTCAGGATTAGGAACCATTAAACGAAATCAGCAATTGTTGCAATGAATGGATTTAATGGATCTTTAATTTATACAATGGTATTAAAAAATGCTTCAAAACACCAAAAGGCAGGTTTCAGGGGTGACTAGTGTAGTTGTAGGGATCCTGATTAAAAAAAAAAAAAAAAGAAGAAAAGTGCAGCCAATTCTTATTTTGGCTGATGGGCCGTTCAAGCCTAAGTAAGGCTTTAGAGCATAAATACACAATCAGCCTGTTTGTATATACATGCTTATGTACTCCTAGAAGGAGCAAAACCTCCTAATTAGGCAAATCATCTGCCCTTTCTCCAAAGGAAAACAACAGCAGCGAAAAGCAATCAAAACAGGCGGAAACGGGCGAGCAGGAGAGGACAGGAGGGATTAAATCCCCTTGGGCAGGGGGCGAAGGGGAGTGCGGGAGGAGGAGGAGGGGGGGAAAAGCAAACACCCAGGCAGGAAACCCGGCCCGGGAACTTTCTGCCCAGGGCAGCTGAGATGCTTCATCCCGACTCTTTTTTTTTTTTTTTTTTTTTTTTTTCCCCGGACAGGACGTTCGGTGTGGCCGCGGGGGCGACATGGCAGCTGCGGAGGGACCGGGTCACCCGGCAGCGCCCGTGACCTCGGGCGGGGCACAGCTGGTGGCAGCTGCGGCACCATCTGCTCGGGGCCCGGCCCCTCTGCCCCGCCAGGTAGCGGAGAGGGACGGGGGAGCATCCTCGGGACACTGCCACCCACGCTCGGGACACTGCCAGCCACCCCCGGGACACTGCCACCCGCCCCCGGGACACTGCCATCTGTCCCCGGAGCAGGGGCACACGGGCAAGGGCTCTGCCGGTCCCAAGGTGGAGTTTGGAAAATGGAAAAGGGGAGGGAAAGGAGTGAGAGAGATCTCGGAGCAGCCCCACGGAGCACGTGGAGATGTCAGCATCCCTCCGCGGGAGCAGCGCGGATTTATGGAATGCTGGCATCGGACTGAGAGCAGTTTGCACGCAGGGAAGGGGAAAAAAACCCAAAAAAAACAGTGAGAAAAAAAGAAAAGACACAAAAGCGCCCCTAACTTGCCTCTTTTTTATGGAGAGGCTCCTGAACACATCAAGTACTCTATCACCTTGCAGTTCAGTATTGCTTGATCTGCCACACCACCACGCAGACTGCACTTCCCATTTCCCTGTCTTCACTATTTAAATAGTGAAAAATAAAGAAAATGCCTATTTTTTTAAATATTTTTTTTTTCTTGGACACATTTAAATGCTTCCTTTAAATATTCACATACAGCCACAGCGTAGAACTTGTCAAAGGCCACTATATAAGGTAACTAATAAGACAATTTGGTATCAATACTGCTTTCCTAGTGCCAGCAGAGAAGGAACAGTTTTGGACAGTCCTGAACACCCCATCAGCTCAGCTGAGCTCTCCCAGCTTCAGAGATTTCTTCACGATTTACTCCAAAAGCACCAAAACCAGAACCAGGAACATGGTGTAAGAAACAAGCTGGGCTTCACAGTTCCCATGCTGGAACAATTATTTCCAAAGGCTAGATGTGTACCACTTACCATACATTTTGCCTTCATCTGATAAGATGATTTTCCTCCTGCCACACGGTGGATAGATAGCTAGAGCCTCCTGAAAGCTCTGTTCAATGTCAGGGCTCCAGACCCCCTCTGCATCGTTGTCAATAGGTTTATCTGCAGAATCACTCATTCTTTCGATGTCTTCGGCAGGACTCTCGCTGCCGCTCCAGCTGCTGGGCTCAATGGTGATGGCTGGGGTCTCCAAGCCGAAGCCTGGAGTCTTCAAGGGAATAAATCTGCAACACAAAAAAAAACAACCCCAAAAGGCATTAAAGGCGTGGAACTCCAGGCTAACATCTCTGCCTGCCTCTGATGCTAAGTGAACAGCAGCTGAGCAGTAACGCCAGCACGGGGTGCACCCAGGAAAAGTGAAAAATTCATAACCCTTCTGCCTCAAACGAGCAGAGGTGGAGCAGTAAGGCTGTCAGAAGGGGAACCCTACTACATTTTCTATGTGCAATTACATGAGGGCATAGAGAATCGGATTGTTATTCACAAATAGTCAAAGTGGGGCAAAACTCTCCAGCCACATCGCGTCTGGCTGAAGACTGGCACCCTTAAAATAACAAGCCAGATCCTCAGGCAGGGGGAAATCAAGTGTACAGCCAACTGGCTGGAAGGGAAGGACACCAATTTATGCCACAGTGACCATCGGAGCCTAAAACCATTTGAACCTAAAAACAAAAGCAAAAAACTATTGCTCACATTCATCCGGATGTCAGTGGATTAAATGGAATTATACCAGAGATGTCACAGCTCGATGTAATTAACTGCAAAAGGCTGTAATTTTCAGATGTTACCCAAATAAATAATACAATCAGAATCCAAGCTACATACAAAAAAGAAATCTTTAAAATGATAATACCACAGCAAGGAATTACAAGAGAAGATATATGCTTTGCCTGATTTAAAAGGTCTCTGTCACAGAACCATAGCAGAACAAAAATTACAAGCTTCGAGTTGCTGAATCAATTTAATAAGAAATAATTTAATATAGCTGCACCTGCTCACACCAGCAGAGCTGCAGATCTGTCAGTGTTCCTTTTATATTTTTGAGAGAAATACAACCCTGCTGTAAAGACTTGCTCCAGGCAAAAAAGCTGCTATACCAGACCACGTTCACCTCTGGTGTAATTCTTTGGGAAGTCAGTGAAATAACACCACGAACAGATTTGGCTCAACATGTCTAGGCATAATGCAGTTTTATTTTGAAAAAAAGAAGAAGTTTGGTGACTCTAACTGATCTAAGTGGATGGGAGTGTTCAAACATGCACGCACGAGCTGCAAACACAGGTAAAAATCCAGTTTCCTGGCTAAACGCTAAAACCCCTGAACTATAAGATTTTTATTCTGCTAGGGCAGAAGAGAGGGGCTTCCTCTTGCACAGACCTCTGTCCTCCTGGGGTCTGGGGTCTCAGGACATGGTAAACCAACAGGTGAAAAGCAGCAGAACAGCATTCACCCCACGGAGAAAGAAGGGGAGGGTGTACATAGAAGGCCATGACACCAATGACTAAACACCTTCGGGCTGGAGAACTGCCTGAAAGAGGAAATATTTACAGCAGCCCTTACCCCAGCCAACCAATCGCTGGAGATAACCAAAACCTGACGGTCCGGTCCCTCGGAGGCCACGGTCTCTTGCAAAAAAACCCCAGAGCTGCAGCTGGGGAAACCGGGAGCAGGCTCAGTCTCACAAAACAACACGACCAGTTTGACATCCAAAGCACAGCGTATTTCCACTTCTCCAGGCTCTAACAGGAGTGGAGAATTTCTCTTCTCCGCTTTTTTCCACTCTAACAGGAGCTCAGAGGGATCAGTACGTGTGAAACAGGCTCCCCGAACTCGATTTTTCCCCCTTGCCTTGTCTGTTTCCACAGAGAGGCATTTCTTGACTTTGCTGTTGGTTTGAACATTTCAGCACAGCTCAGGGAAATGTCAGTGCCTCCCCACCCGTAATAGCCGGGCTAATCACTGTCTCAAACGCCTTTTAATAACTGATAATGAGGGAGCAGATGGATTCACAGGGAACCGCACACATGTAAGTGGGTGAGAACTCCGGCCAAATGCACCACTCATTGTCCGGGAAATCCGAAGCAAAAAAAAGTCGTCATCACACAAAGGGAGATGCAAACTCGGTAAAACAGCGAAATCCCATCCTTCATAATCCTCAGAAGGGTTGATTAAACCCCTGGAAGAGTTGAATTTTGGATATAATATTTAGCCCAAGCACGAGCACAGCGATACTGGGAAACTACCGACAAAAACAGTATCGTGTCCACTTAAGCCTTCACAAAGAAGGGGAATCTTTGGTAAATGAGAGGTAATTGAATGTTGATGAGGATAATTAGGGGGAGGGGTCAGTTTTATTGCGGTAGTGCAGGGGGAAATGGCTGCTGGAGGATTTATTGGCCTCACATGACCGAACCACAAGGAATATTTCACAGGGACACATCTCTGGCTCTGTTTTCCAAAGGTGGCTACTGCAGGAAATCCTTCCCCTCCCCGAGCCCAAACCCACGGTTTGCAAGGCACAGCACAGCCACGGGCAGCTTCTGCTCAGCTCAACCACCCTCTGCTTACAAAACCTGCCACAGCATAGCCTCAAGTCCTATTATCATCTTATAAACCAGCCCTTGTTATTACATTATGCTGAAATAATAATTAAAATGCACAAGGAACACAGCGAGGCTCTAAAGTAATTAATGTTACTTGATATAGTCATGTTATATCTTGCGTTGTGTTTACAGGTGAATTTTCACAAATGCGCTATCTCCCTTCCCATTCCTCTTTACCTACTTGGATATCATCTTGAGGCACCCATAGCTACTGTTCCAGCCTCTAAAATTCAAGATAACCAAGTGTTCCTTGCAGAACATCTGTACAATAGGGGTGTGGAGCAGCCTGCTGGGAGAAAACCTCTCCTATTAAAGGTTATTTGCAGTGATTTCCATTTCGGTGAATGCTGACGCTGCAGATCAAGCCAGTGGGCCAAGGAGGAAAAACCCTTGTATTACAACTGCTACATGGCTCCCTCTCACTCCAGGAACAGAATGAGCTAACTCTGTTAATCATTTCCAGCTCAGCTCTATGTATCAAAAGGCAATTCCGCCTCCTCCTCAGCTTGAATTCTAAGGACTCAACTGTGATGAAAAATTTCAGACCTGTTATGCTGGAGTTCAACACGATTATCAAAAATAATACAAGCTGTCAACAGATGAGCTTTTTTTTGCACATTTCTAATGAGCTATAAATCTCATGTGAAAAATGTGGATTTACAACCCAATTTAAATTTATTTTAAAAACTTTAAAAAGTGAGCCTACTTTATATCAGCAAACTCCAAATCTTGCAATGCCACCTTTCAGCAGAGGAAGAGCTAAGCTCCTGGGGGGCAATTAGCCCCACCTCCCCTGGCCAAAATCAGAGCTTGTACACGACAGATCAACTTGAAGAGTTCTGTATTTGCTTTTTATCATGTTAACTTTCAGAGAACCAATTCCCTGCTTGCACTTTCTGTTAATAAAATTAAAACACATCAACACTACCTAGAAAACCAACCAAACAACAACAACAAAAATAGTCCCAAACCCACAAAAAATAGAGCAACCAAAAAAAAAAATTTTGGCTCACCTTTTTGTACATTCTAAGATTGCTTAAAGCACATTGCTGCAGTTTAGGTGGTCTCTCTTCAGATTTTTCCTTTTAACACCAGCCTTACACATTTCAAGACAGCTTCCCCTGTGCATAAAACTCTTTTAGCTGCAAACCAAATGCATCTGTCTTGCAGTTGCTTTCTGCTCTGTGCAGTTAAGTCAGTTCTAAATATATCTGTTTTCCTCATGCAGTCATTAAGACACTTTTTCTCTGTGTGATGGAGGTATGTCCCCCCGTCAAACAGCGCTATGTCACATTAGGAAAAGAGAAATCATCAGGGCAACAGAGCATTTTATAAACATGCTTTATAGCCAGGCATTCAAGACAGCTTGGTGAGCTACAAGATATGACCTACTGTCATTATGTTCACTTGCTACAGCAAGTTGAAAAATTACTTTAAAATCCCAGAGAAACAAGGCTAACTGTTGTCAGAGCCGAGCAAACCGATGTGTTTAACTCAAACCAAATGATAGCTTGCAACTTCTTATCAAGGGAATGGTTTCTTTACCTGCACAAAACACTCTCTTATGCCTTTCACTTTATGAGCAATGCAAACCTGGACTTGCCCAGAAAGCTGCTGCTCCGTGACCAACAACTGAGATCAATGGTTCCTCACAGGAGCGTAGGACAAGTGCAGATCTACGGCCTTGATACCTTTCATAACCTTCAATGTTTGCACAATGAACTAACAGGGAAACGCTGTCTCTCAAAAGTCACCAGAACTGGATCTTATTTTACAGTACCTTCCAAAAGTTAAACTGTTTTTTTCTGTTTGTTTGATTACTTCCTTGATTTTCAGTGTACAGGTGCTGCTGAACAGTGCCTTCTCTGTGCTATCAAACAACCCCTGGAAAAGGATTAATGCTCTGCAGATATCGGAGCAGGAACACAAAAATGACTGAAAACATGCTTTGATTCTGAGAGCTCTCTGAGGAAAAAGCCCATGATGTCTCCCAAGTCTTCTAAATTGTGTCTGCTCTGAGGGGATCAAGTGCTGGTATTTCTGAGACTGAACACCGGTGTTGTTATTCACGCTGATCATCTTCTCACCATGAACAGATGCAGACTGCTACCAAATCATTCTTACAGCCAGATCAGTATTTCTAAAACATGTCTTTCAGAAAAAAATCTCAGTTGATGAGTAGAGATTTCGAGCGTTGAAGGGGTAAATTACACTTTTAAGAATACATTGTATTTTTAGTTCGTGAACAACCTCATCTCAGCCTCAGTTATGTAAAAACAATGGAACGAGGAATCCAACAAGCTTTCCATAAACATTAAGATGGCAATGAACAGATGACTGCAAACCAACTAGTTCTAAATTTGCAGATGGCAGATTTTCTCTGAAGGCTTGAAAACTTGCAGGGCCATGGGATTTTCCTTCTGCTTCGTTCAGCAGTGCAAATCCACAGCTGGAGCGCCAAAGCTCTGGAGAGGATCCAGAGGAAGAAAGTTATCAGATCTAGAAAACATGACCTACCAGGAAAGGAATTGGGTTTGTTTAAATTTAGAGAAGAACTGATGTGAGAAGATAACCACTTTCAAATAAGGAAAAGGTAAGAGCAAAGCAGAGAAGCAGCTCTTGGCCATTCCTACCAAGGACAGGATATGAAGCAAAGGACTTGAGTTGCAGCAAGGAAACCACAGGTTGGGCATTTGGGGGATTGTTCTGACCCCACCAACAGTCACATACCACAAGTGATGAGCTCCTGGGGGCACAGAGGTTGCTCCCAGCAAGTGACACAAGCATTTCTCAGGAACCAGCTCACACTCTGTGGGGCAGAGGCAGGAACTAGATGATGCCACGAGACTGAGCAGTAAAAGGCCCCAACAGAAGGAAGCCTGCAGTGGGAGCACAGCCGTGGCTAGGCACGGGGAAATCCAGCTGCCTGAGAGGCTTCACAGATGTCCCAGGGACCAGACAGCTTTGTCAGCTGCAGGGCAGAAATCCAGGCACAACCAGGCTTCCTCTGGCAGAGTTCCTCTGCCCTGCACAGCTGCTGGACACTGCTGCAGGAGCACCACGGGCTACAGCCACCTGTGAGGCAGCTCGTCAAGGCAGCCAGGATGGGAAGGAAGGCTGGGCTGGGGAGGAGAAGGCTCCATCTCCTGCTGGTGCTGTCCATGGGAGCTTTGGGAAACCAGGCTGCCTCATCCCCAGACACCCCATTCTACCACACATCTGCTGAACTGCCTGACCCTCCCTATCCCATCCAGAGTTCTGAAGGTCTTTCTGCACTGATTAAAGTAAATACAGAATTGGTGGGGAGCCTGAATTTCTCTAGGATTTTATCTTTCTACTCTGCCAGTGAAAGTATCTTTGTAGTGCTTATGCAAGTCAAGCACACAAAGAAATTGCTTTTTTATTTACAAACAAACTCACAGTGGATTTTGCAGCTGTGTTGTGTAACTGCGTATGGATTTTTCTGATTCTCTAAGGCATTCAAATGGCATTACTTTCAGGAAAACACTATATCTATTCAAGCCACTTTATATATAATTTCTTTTTATGAGGAATGGATACAGCACAGTACGAAGAATAAAAATGTAAATCATTTACAGAGCATCCGATGGTGAAATCATTAGATTAAAATTACTTTATATTGTATTTTTGTTACAAGTTCCACTTATCAGCAATTATTCCCTCTAAGAAGACCGAGCACAGGAGAGAGAAGCAGCCTGTTTCTAGGATAAAGTATTCCTTTAAAACTCAGCCAGACTAATTCAGCCATTCACATTTGCCACTGAAATGAAGAGAGGAAAAAAAAAAAAAAAGAAAAAAGAAAAGAAAAAAAAAAGAGATTTTCCTCTGACTGCGAGAACACTTCAGAAAGAAATTCTGATGCTTTGCTTTTCTGGTGATCAAATACTTGCATGCAATGGTGCTTCCATGTCCTTCCTATCATTCACATAAACTAGCTTTGTTATCCTAAGACTGAATTTACCATTTCTTGCTTGGGATTCAATCTATTTACCAGCTACCTGTTTCAGATTTGTCTTTGGGATCTGTGCAGGAGTAACTTGACCAATCCAACCACAGCCACAGAGCACCTGTGATAGGCACATGATGTTTTTTTCCCCCGAGGTGAGTGCATCATGCAGTGAATTTGGATGCACTTCCTTCTCCTCAACTACCACACTCAGGTTACAAACAAAAGCAGTAGGAAGACAGTGCCATGCTAGTGTGTAAAATACCAAAAATGAGTAACTTAATATCAGTAAAGTGATGGGTTTCTTCCAACAGAAATCAGCAGCCCGCTCATCTGAGATTTACTTTCACAAACCATAAGGAAACCTACTGAACAAAGGGTGACTTAGACAAGAGTAGGCAGCATATAAGCCTAAATGTGAAATTAGGATTATAGGAACTGTTTATAAAGAGAAACAATGCATTCTCCTTGAATTGCTCTTCTTTTTTTTTTTTTTTTTTTTTTGCTTATAGAAACAGATTACTCAGCAAAGAGTGGGTTGATGCTAATACATGGGAATTCTTCCCTTTGGAAACAGCTTTCATCTCTGCACTCTCTATGCAAGTGAAAAGTCTATTTGGTACCACTTCATTTATTTATTTTTCCAAAGGCTGCTTTTGTTGATAGATACAATTACTGTTGTAAGGACATTGAGTCATTAGCTCCAACCCAGTTTTCTTGTCCATTAGTTTTAATTTCATACCATTAATAAAATGGTTCATCTTCTCAGTGGGGAAACGACTGGATTCTGGCTGTGCCTACACCACACTCACAGGCTTTGTGCTGCATCACCAGGATGCCTTCTGCAGGCAGCTCCAGCTTCAAACCATGTGTTATCAGGCTAGTGATCAGCAATCCAGCATGCTAAAGTGCTTTCTATGTGGCTACACATCCCTCGTGGTCCATGGTCTGTGCTGATTGCCACGTTATCACTGGGGAGGTGAATCTCAGCATACCCCTGGTGAATCCCTATCTCATTACAGTCACAGCTGCTCCAGATACAATTCCTTCCCCATGTGATGCTGGAGCAGCCACACTCATCCTAGGTGCTAGTGCTCATTTACACCCAGCTGGTGTCAATTATAAGGGTGTTCCTGGGGTTTAACCCAGCTCCAACACTGCACTGTGGTGGCGACCAACAAAGATTATTCCAAGCATGACTTGGCACTCAGTGGAATGAAGAACAGTGAGCAGCACCATGTCTGGCTCGCTTCTGCTGATTGCCAACACGAAGCAAAGGAAAGGATAAAACATCCACCAGCTCTGGGAAGGAGGAGCCATTCTGGATCCAGGCACAAACACACTCAATACCATTGGAACTATCCATCTTCTGCACTTACTGGTGCTTTTCCCATCTGTTCCATCTCCCTGGGAGTAGGTGAATGATGCAAGTGCAGTGCATGGCTTTCACACAGGCAAACAGAGGATCTCTTCTTTGTAGTTTGCTGTAACTGATTCCCCACAGGCAGCACTGAGCAATTATTTTCATTTTGTACCCCAAAAGCCAAACTGGAACTATTAATACCACCTCCCAAGTGTTATAAATACCAGAATGAGGTACACCCTTGATCCCTGGTGTGTTACTAGCTTCCTGTTGGGACCACATATGATCCAGTGCTCACACAAATGATGGACTTGGCAGCAAGTCGTTCTGTCTAGATGTAGCTCTGAAACCAAATTTTCCTCCCTGCCTCCCTGAGCCTCACTAGTTTTATTGGAGTTCCCATGTCACACGGACATTTGCAAAACCAGATGGAATCCTTCACATTCATAGCTCTCTTACTCTATTTCTGGCATATGACTAACTGGTTTTGTACTCCAGCTTTAGATTTCTCTCCTTTCTTACTTTTTTTTTTTTTTTTTAATAACTTGTTTTCGGGATGAAAGGTTTTTTTCCACAATGGCTGCAAAAACATGAGTGTTCACTCTAACAGCTCTGAGCAGGGTGGGGAAAGGGACAGAAAACCACCTGCTTTAACAACTTTATGAAAGTTCAGTCAGGAAAGGGAAAACCAGTGCTATTTGAAGGGTGGTCCAACATCTGACTGGTTCATGTGTAACATAAAACTTTCACCTATATAAAAAGTATTTTATATAATGATTTAACTATTCTGTTAAACAGGTACAAAAAAGGCACAGTAAAGTAAAAGGTTCATTCATTTACTCAGGTGCATTTGTTTAAACAAGAAACAGCCACAAGATTAACCCTTTCCCTATTCCAAGCTGTAGAAGGTCCCTTCTTTTATGAAGCAGGAGAAAAGCAAATTTTGGATAAACTGTGACATCCAATTGGCCAAAGCCACCCCTGGAATCCTGTGCTGGCACCTTTTATCCTTCAAGCCCACTTGTTCTCTGCTTTGCAGATGTTATATAAACACTCCTTTGTGTAAATGCAAACACACACACACACAGACTTTCTCAAACATTTGTTGGAAGAGCTAAATTGCCACTGAAATTCATTTTGCAAGTCTAGAAACTCTACCAAGCACTCTCTGTGAGCTCTATCTCTCTAAAACTGTTACAGAGCTTGTGAATGTCTCATGCTCACGTGAATGTGCTGGTTTTGTACCAGGCAAAACCAGGAGAAAACCATTTTATTCTGCTTTGGTGTTACTACTTGAGCTACAGCCCCAGGCTCTGATTCTGACAACACAGAGCCATTTTATATATATGAATAATCACTCCAAGTTTAATGAAGCTCCTCACATCTCCATTAGCAATTGTTTTGGCTGCAGAAAGGCCCTGCCTATCAGCCCTGGAGGAGCCTGGAAACAGAGGAGTGATAGTACTGGGAGGCTCACTTTGGGAAAGGCTGTGGTTTTCTGGTGATGGGACACAGAACTGCAAGACATAAAAGAAAAAAAAGACCAAACCTGAAGGGGTGAAATCACAGAGCCACAGCCCTCCACAAGGCTGAGATTTAATCCCAACTTTTTGGCCTCGTTCTCACGAATTCTAAGCAGAAAGAGATTTCAGAAACCAGCATGTGAGATCAGATAGGACTTGGAGTCCATGTCAACCAGTCACAACATGTCTTCATCACACGCCAGCACTGGAAAAGCCACCCGTGGGCTTTTGTGTACACAGAAAAACCAAAGCAACAATTTAGTTTGCAAGTGGCAGTAGCTGTCAAATAAAAATATTTAAACTCATTTTGTTTTCCAACTGCTAGCAGTAGTGTTATGGGCGAATTACCCGCCAAATTAAATTTCAAGTCTGAGTTGTTGGTCTGTCTATTACAAAGGAAGCCTTCTCTGCAAGGAAATGAGCATTAGTAATAGAGCACTTCTACACTGCAGCTTCTTTCTTCCATCTCACTCCTGCCTCCAACACCTGTCTTCCCACAGGTGGGGAATGCATGGCTCACTAATGTCCATATGACTGTTTCATTGGGATAATGACAGATCTATGGCTTGCACTTTGCCCATAATGGAAACCTTATTTCTTGCATCTCATCTAAGATTCCTCTGAGAATTAAGGATGTTTTTATAGAGCAGGACTTCCACCTTCTGCAAGGGAGTAGTAGAAAACACTTTCCTGCCGAGATCCTGAAACAATCCCAAACTGTGGCAATCTTTAATTGCTGGACATAAGTAAAACCTATAATAAGTGGCTATAGCATTTTCAAAACTCAATATAATAGTTATGCTGTTATTCTGTACTTCTCTTGTAGTTATTGCCTGTTGAGGAAGCAATTTCTGTCTTAAGCTCTGACTTCTATTTCCAGTCCATTTCAACTCCTTGTTCACTCTAGTTTAATCCTGCTTCAGGGGGTGTCAATCTTCCATGAAAATAACTTTGCTGGCAACCATTAGAATCGTGAATTCACAGGACGCCGGTGGAGCTAAAGGAGGGATGGCTGGGTTCAGGCAGCAGCAAACAGAACATCAAAAAACCCAAACGAAAAAGCACAAGCCCAGGAACTAATCCTAGTAATTCTCCCGGACTTTAAAAATCCCAAATTGAACAGAAATAGCGATTTCACAGCACACTAATTTCTGCCACAGCACCCCTTCATCCCCTGTGCTCACCATTCACATTTTCCTGGGCAATCATCCATCACCTGCCTGAAGAACGGCTTCCCTTGTCCAGGATTTTGCTCCTGATTCCCAGCTCTGACTCCAACCCTGGCTGTCCCTCTCAGGAGTGTCCCATGAAGCTGTGATGCCTTTTAGAGAGGCAGAGACCATCACCCTGCCCTGGATCTGCCTGAGCTCAGCAGAGCCTGGGCCACCTTCCCCTGCTGAGCCACCCTGCTGGAGCTGTGTGTTGGGAAGGGAGTGTTGGACTCACCCAGCACCACCTGGAGATGTGCGCTGGGGAGTTTCTCCAGCAGAAATCCTTGCAGAGAGGAGCCTCTCCCACCAGACAGCTTTGTGGCAACATGAAAACTCACTAAATTCTACAGACTCCCCAGAGAAAAGGAGAATATACAGCAAAATGCCAATAATGTTTTCAAATGACAAAAGGAAAGCGTCTCTGCCCGCAGTGGTCAAAAACACCTTGCCAAAACCAGCCAATAGTTGAAATTTCTGGTATAAAAAGAATGCCTCTAACACAGTATTACTTAGTATCTGAAAGTTACTATCAAAATCTATTTAGGAAGAACAGTTAATACTCATCCACGCACACAGTTCTATTTGAAATGTTTAGTCAAGTTCAGAAAAAGACCAACTCAATTATTTCCACATTTAAATTATGTTAAATCACACCAGGTCTTCAAAATTACCTCTGTTTTCGGTAAAATCTATGCACAGGTGTTCGTTTAACTCCATTTATTGTAGTGAAAACTGAGCACCTGTAGCATGGCTTCCCCAGTATGTTTCGAATTAGAGGTTTAGGGTGGTTTCATGTTGACAGCTGAGACTTCAAATTTCACGATTTAATTCACCACCAACAAACACCATTAAAACCCTGCACTTTTTTTCATTTTAAATTTCGGGCTGCAGGCTCTCCAGTCCTTGCAGGGCAGACCTCTCTTTAAGCCAGAACAATTTCTGGACTTGCAGGGTAAGCAAATGTCAGAATGGGAGATCTGACTATCAATCCTGAACTTTTCAATGTTGTTTCTGGTGAATCTAACACTTCAAGAAAAGCATTGGAGTGCCCTTGGTTCTTCTGCTCAGCGATTGATTTGCTATATGGTTCTTTAAACCTTTCTGTGCTTTACCATTTGTCACATCCTCTTCACTGAGGAGCTCAGTCAGGTTGTGATCAAGTAGCCTCATACCTTACTGCTAGCTGAATCCTTGGAAATCCTAGACAAATATATTTAATTTGACTATTTTTTGCTATTATTACTACTAATGAATACAAATAAGAAGGAGAGAGTGACCCAGGCAAAAAAGAATGACCCAGAAAGGGAATGAGCCAGCAAATGACCCAGTGAAAAGAAAGTATTTTGGCTTTCTTCCTCAGAATAGCTGTTGGTTTCCTCAAATGGCATTTTTAAAATTTTATTTGAAAGCATCAAAAAAAATGCTGATGACCATTACAGTGGAAGCAAGCTTGGCTCTTGGTAGAGAAACATTATTATGAGAGCCAAGGACTTATTTTTTTCACACGTGAATTATTTTTTGAACAGCATTTCCAGGCTCAATGTCACTGCACCACAGATAGATATGACAGCAGATAAGTGCATGAGATTTTAGATCAACGAGAGTGTTACTTTTACAATGAACACATTTACAGTCAGAGCTCAAAAGTGGGTTTATTTCTGCTGTGCATGAAAGATGTATTGCACACTGTTTTATTAATACGCTTTTCTTCTTAAAATGTAATTCAAATTTTCTGACACTGCAGCTGCAATTTGATGGCTGGGTTTCCTAACCATGTGGATTTACAGTAACAAACTCTTCAATTTTCTTTTTCCCTCTTGCTCACCTTTCTGCCACCTTGATTTATTTCTGTTTCACAGCTGTGCCTACCAAATGATTCTTGCTCTCACTCCACACTTTTCCCCCCTCTTCCTGGAGCTGATCCAAACTAAAACAGATTTTCTGGGAATGTGAAATTAAAGAACGCTCAGAGCAAGAATACAATGTCCAGAATTGAAGGGAACAATTTAGCAGAGGGTGGGGGGAACAACCTGAAGGCTTGGAGGTTCAAAATAAGAAAATTTTAAAAACTCTCAGCTTCGATTCCACCATCAGTAGTCACTACAGCACACCAGGAACTCTTCCCTTCTATGAAATTTACCCACCTCTGGGACTTACAGCACTAACCACTGTAAGCAGCAATTGCTTGAGTTACAGAAATAAAGCCCCAAATACTCTCAAAATCGGTGCTGCTGCTTTTAAAACTGGCACCAGAAAACCTTAGTAGCACAAACATTATCCAAAAGGCAAACCAATCCAAATAAACAATGAAAACCAGACCGAAGCAGAGAACAAGGGAATGCATCAAGGACCAGCAAAATGAAATTAATGGGTAAAATAATGATGAAAGCTGAGGGAGCCTGCCTTCAGCTCCTTCCCCTCTCCAGAGCAGCAGAGACATGAAGGAGAGCTGGGTGCTGTGCCCCATCCACCAGAGCTGCCCTTTCCCAGTGCTTCACAGGGATTCAAAGGATGGAACTGTGTAGCCCTGTGTTTATGTATTAATTACTGAAAAGTTACTTAACCTTGAGCCTTATCCTCACCTAATGAGCTTGGGCATTCCTAAGCCTCTCAGAAAGGGGGCTAAAGGAAACTCTCTGGCTTGTCTTCGCTCAGGGGCATCCTGGGCCCTTGGTGGATGGATGTTTGGACCCTGCCCACCAGGGAGGGGCTCCGAGGGAGCAGCAGAGTGTGCAGACTCCAATTACAGGGACGCTGCTCTTCCAGGGCAGCCCAGCTGCCAGCCACGCGGAGATTTGCAGCGATAACAGTTACACCTAAAAGCCTCCCTACACGTCTGAATGCATTTACACATTCTCCTTTTACTCTCTATTTATTATTAATGGCAGCTCAGCTGATATCAAGACCCCGGCGTGTTTGGCACCGTGGGTGCACGGAAGGGCAGCAAGTTCTTGCTTCTGAGGAGTTTTCAGGCTGATTGTGAATGACGGCAGATGGGGGGTAAACATTGCGAGCCCTTCTGCTTTTCATTAGGGAAACTCAACTCAGGTAACAATTTATAACCAAATAGAAACAATTACACGTTCAGCCGTGTGCCACAGCCCAGGCTGGGGGCATACCCCGGTCAGTCTCACACATTGCGTGACAGTGGACACTCCCAGGACAGATAACCGGGTCCCAGGAGATTTGGGGCTTTACACACCATCACCTGCATGGAGATTTTGCAGGAAGCAAACAGGAAAGCACGTATTTCAACCCACATCTCTTCACCAAAGGACTTCATGTGCAAGCCCAGAGCATGCCTCTGATGGCACTTTGCCCTTCCTCATGTTTTAAATGTGGTTCCTGAGTCCACCTTAAATTAGCTGCCTATGTAACTTCACATTAATCAGCTGTGAAGTCATTAAAGTCACAGGTTACCCTTACAGATCTCCCCAAAAAGAGGATTTTGAGGCCGTAACTGATAAATTTTGTCCACCTCAGGACCACACTGGGAATTCACCAGGAAGCTGCAGCCTCGTGTGTTTTGCACATCTTGAAACTCTTGCTGTGGTAGCAGACCCACACCAGAGGCACCAGGCTCAGTGGGGCTGAGCTGCACACGGACACTTGAGGACCCCCCAGGTGTAGGAAAGCACTGGGGACTCAGCTGAGCCACACTTCAGCACTGAAGGGCTCCAGAGACCCACCAGCTGTGCTCTAGGTCTGAGAGATGAATGTCACACCAAGACTTTGCCTGCTGCATTCCCTATTGCTTTACAAGGTTTGGACTCTGGCTCTGCAGCCTGTCCTGTAGGACTGGCAGCTCGGGGAGCCCTTCCCAGGGCCCTGGGAGGACACCCTGGCAGCTCCTCTTGTGCAGAACCCCTTGTGCAGAACCTCTTGTGCAGAACCTCTCGTGCAGAACCCCAGTGCAGAACCTTGTGTGCAGAACCTCTTGTGCAGAACCTTATGTGCAGAACCTTATGTGCAGAACCTCTTGTGCAGAACCCCTTGTGCAGAACCCCTTGTGCAGAACCCCTTGTGCAGAACCTCTTGTGTAGAACCTTGTGTGCAGAACCTCGTGCCCACCTCTGCTCACCAACAACCACTCCTCAAGTGCAGGAGGGGCCAGGCACCACAGGTTCCACTGAAGCCACCCAGTGCTACAGGGGACTCAGTACCCCAAATTCAGGACAAGAACTGGATTTGCTATCACGAGGTACAGAATCGCGGCGCCACTTCCCGGATCTGACAGAAAATGGGCATGGAAAGCTCATTTTCCCACAAGGGCATGCAGCTGTTTTAGGAAGCCAGAAGTACCTAGCAAGCTACTGATTACCAGCCACATCCATGTAGAAGAAAGGTTATTTATTGCACCATGCCATGGGGCGACTGCATCAGCAAAGAGTCCTAGGCTTAAAAATCATTTTGTTCCCATTAGTAAATTCACAAACAACTCATAGAACAAGAGCAAAGGTCTGAAACCATAAGAACCAAACTCTTCCTGGTTATTCTCTATTCTCAAAGAGATGAGGGCTCACACAGGAAGATGGGAAGGTCTCTCCAGGAGCCCCAGCTCCCCAGTGAGCAGAGGCAGGCAGAGGGGAGCTTGGTGTCCACACACGCTGAGCAGCTCCCCGGGCTCAGTGTGTGTGGAGGGTTGGCTCTCACACGCTGGCTTCCTCTTGTGGAGCCTAAACAGAGAGCCCAGCTATTGTTCTGGAGTAATAGTACAAATTCGGCATACATTTCACAGCACAAAAGGGTGAGAAAACCATTTTGCTACTGCGAAAAATTAAAGAGTTTACTTAGAATTGGACAATTAATCTTCTTGGATTTGGTCTTGTCAAACACAGCCTCTGTGTCTTATGGAGACTTTCTGCAACATTCTTTATGCCACAGCCACATGAAATGTGAGGAGAAAAGGAAGACAACTCAGGGAAAAATGCTTTGTATTTCACACTTCTCCTTCCTGATAAGCAAAATCCTTGACAGAAGACTTTTGTCCCAGCCAAGCTACAAGAATGGTGTACAGGGGCTGCAGAAACTCTGAATGTGTCTTGAGTATCCTGATGATTCTCCCTCAGAGAAACCACCATGGATCAGAAGAAGAAATTTGAGAAGGAGATTCCTGCATGTCCAGATTATACTTCTTCCTAGATATTATGCAGAGGGGGGAAAAGAGGTATACACCCTTGGGAGACAGAATGATAATTTAAATTATAGGTCTCTCTTCCCAGGCAGCATCAGGACTAGACAACTGAGGTAGAAAGCAAAAGATTTGGGGATGGCTTGAGACTTTACCATAGGAAATTTATGGCAAATTCTGAAAAAATCCTCAAGTCACTTTTGAATCTTCTGTTCCTTTAGTCAAATTGTTTCAGATGTTCCAGCAGGACAGGGGAGAAGGCAATGAGTGATCACTGGTGACTTCAAGGTTGCCTGCACAGCAAATCAGCACCAGAAAAAGAGGGTGAAATCTCCAAGGCTTTCTATCTTCCACACTTAATGTAATTATGAACTAGATATTCGGGGGGGTGGTGGGCTCCTACCCCTGCTGCAATACCCACAGCTGCTCCAGGATGGATCCAGGGGCAGAGAGCCTTCACTCCAGCAGCTGTGGGCTGAAAGGGATTTCTCACCAGAGCCCTAAAGCAGAGCAGCACTGGGGGATGCAGATTAGAGAAGCCACAAGTGGTTTCTTGTTGCCCTGCACCCTTCACTAGATCAGTCAGGAGCTGGCAAAAAAACCTTCCCCTCTGGCCTTCTCAGGCTTTCAGCATATTCCAAGCAGGGGAAGGGCACCTTGGCTTGCAGCCTGGCCTGCTCTCTCTGCTCTCCCAGGTGATGGAGCTCCTGAAGGACTCTCAGCATCAGCCACGAAGCCCTGGGAGGAGCTGCCCAGGAGGTGGCTGTCACTGGGGCTGTGGGGCAGGGAGAGCTGATCCTGCACGGTTCCCACCCTTCCCAGTGTGAATTCTGCAGCTGACAGGACACTTTTGAAAAGCAGCCCAAGGCAGACACAGCACTCCACTGAATGGCCTCAGTTTTGGGGACTCCACACCCTCACCTCGCCTGGGAAATCACTCCTGAGGCACACGGCCCTGCAGCATACAGAAGTTTTCTTTAATATGGGGTCTGATTTCATGGGAGACAAAGGAAAAAACAACTGCATGTACACATTCAGGCACAGCTGGAAAATATGAGTTTAGTCTTGCAAAGGGAAGAAAGTGTCAGATCTTGTCAGCGATTTGACGCTCGTCGTGAAGCACAGAAGGTTTAATTTCTGCATCCTATTCCAACAAAGTTGCTCTGATTTTCAGGGAGTTTGGCTTTTACAATTGGACAAACACGATTATATGAATGATTTGCATGAGGGACTTTCCCAGGCATGCTTTATAAGCTCAGTCAGACCGCCGAAATTGTGTCAGTGTTTTCTGTCTCACAGTAAAACTTTAATATTTCTTTCCCAGGCACTCGAAACTGTGTGCATTGTATTTTGCTATTTAGTGAAAACCTTTCCTATGAAAAAATCAGAGTATCTGGATGGCTGTATCTTCTTGCACATCTTCCTGGTCTTTTCTCCCATCATGTTAATGTTGTACATTCTGCAAACAACAGTTCTTTGGGCAAAAATTAGGAAATGTTCTTTCCAGGCATTTAGCACTGAATTGTTATCTGTGTCTATGAGCCCTCTGAGAGTTTCACATAAATTCCAATTGCTTTTCCACTTCATTCTTTTTTCCATTCTTGAAGATGGTTGCTGCATAAAGGTCTTCAGGATTCTATTTTATTATTATTATTATTGATTTTTTTCTATTCTATAAATTATCTATCTGGTTGTCTCTTCCTTTCAATGATTTACTTTCCTCTGAAGAGGAGGAAGGAAAAAGCAAGTTTCAAATATGCAAGTAAATATCTAGACAACTGCAGAAATAGTCCAGTAACTACATGCCACGAGATTGAAATCAGAAATAAAAATAAGAAGAATTATGTAGATAATAAAAGCTGTCACTTGTTGGACACATCAGGAGACTGCTGTGACCTCAGGCCTGTGGTCACAGAAGCCAAGATCAGTTAAAAACCTGCAGAGAGCATTGCAGATTGTATTCAAGATTTCCACTGAGAACTCCACCTTAGAAACTCTGCTATTATTTTAAGTCTGGATTGATGATTGAATGTTTAACTTCATTTTGGCTTTTGCTGTTTTGAAAATGAAATCTAACTAATGGTTCCATTGCAGTCTTGAGGAAGGCTTTGTTTCATGTGCAAAGCAAACACTTAGCAAAGCCTACGGTTAAAGCTGGACAAGTAAATGTTTTACAGAGACAGTTTAGAAGCTATAGCACAGCAAAACAAGTATTTAGTTAAATGCTGAACATCTGACCTGTGTGCATAGATACTTCTTTTGTCTCCCCTATCTTCTTTCTTTTTTGGTTGTGTTGGGATTTTGGGGTTTGGTTTTGGGTTTTGTTTTTTTTTTGTTGGTTTTCTTTTGCTTGGGATTCCATTCAAAACCACAAAGAATTTTTTTTTTTTTTTGCATCCCCAAAACAAGTGCTGGTGCCCAGTTTTTCAAGAGCATGCTGCCAGTAGTGAGCAGGCTAAACACAGTTTACTGAAACTGCCTTCAGCAAGTACGGCAGAGTGCAAAAAGAGGGTAAGGGGGAAAATCTGAGACCCTCAGCAACTGCTGGGACAGCAGAGCAGTTTTACCTTCAGTGCTCAGGATGCCAATAACTCACCAGGAAGCAAACAGGCATCTCAAATGCACATTTGAGATGGATAGACCAGCAGACATCAGCCTAGCAGAGGGCATTTGGGTGAGGAGCATCCAGGTGCAAACACACAGAGCCAAACCACGGGGAGATGCAGCACACCCAGACCTTTCTCCCTCTGTTTCACCCTCGCCCAGAGCTTTTGGCAGCCACAGCCCAGGGCTGAGTGCTGCAGACCCTGATCCTTCACTGCAGGAAAAACCCCCTCAGCATCCAAGGGTGGATTTCAACGGAATGGGGGAAGCAATCTCTGGGAGCACAGCTGTGCAAAGCCATTTGCTGTGCTCTTACATCTGAGGGGTTTCCCTTTCTCCTCAAAAAAAAAAAAGCTCCCAAGAAATCCTCACTGCTGCTGTCTGTAAATGGTCGTTTATGAAGAGGAGGCAAAACACAGGACAGGCAGTAAATCAGCTGCCAAGCGATCCAGAGTACATCACCAAATGTTTTTCATTACATGTATGGCTTCGCTAATTTCTGCAACGCGTTGTAGGCTATTTCTGGAAGCTTTAAAAATGCATCACGCTTCTGCATTTTAATACTTAACAGTATGGTTATTTCAGTTTATTAAGGGAAAAAAAAAAAAAAAAGGGAGGATCTGCTTAACTGCAATTGGCTTTCATGTCACAAAAGGACTAAGCCAGCACGAGAGCATCCAAGCAGGAACCCTATTTAAGTCCAGCATGAAGAAAACCTTTCCAACCTCTTACAACCAATTAGGATAATCTGGGCCTTTTGATGTTAAAATCCCCAAGAATCATATGGAAATCATAAAACCCACAGTATTTAAAACAGACTCAGAAGGCAGATAAAATCGTTTTTCTTTCTCAGCGTTTGGGTTTGCTCTCGGACAGGGATGGAGAGGGAGGCTGTCCCTGAAAGCAGCCAAGCATAAAACAACGGAGCACCTGGGAGGCAAGGCTGGGATGCAGCTGGAGCTGGGCCAGGGAGGCACCAAGGCCAGCCCCAGACCCTGGGTGGAAACTGCTCCCGACCAAGGGAAAGGAGGCTGAGCAAGGCCACAACGTGATCCAGAGGACAGCCTCTGGAATCCCAGCCCCTGGATGCCCTGCTGGGCTTGTACAGCCTGCCCTGGGTGACTGGCATCCTTCAGGACCACAAAGGAGGCCAAGGGAATTGAAATAACATGCTTGAATCTGTGCAATCAATTATCTCGAGGTGAAAAGTATTCCATCCTAGCATTGCTGCTTTATATTGGACTGTTTCTGAGGCATCCAAATTTCTCCAAGTCTTGCTTCCAAGGAATCTCAGGGCAAGAATTCTGTTTGCCTTGATGGTTTAAAAAAAGGCAACAGGCAGGAAAACAAGTGATGTTTTGCTGGATGCAATTTTGCAAAGCTGGAGGGGTGTTTTATTCTCTTCAAATCCAATCCTGATCAACACACTCTGCTGTGAAATCTGACACACAACAACAAGCCTTTATCAAAGCCGCATCCAAACTGAGAGAGACAGAGAAGGTGATTTTACAATATTTTCCCAGACCATAACATTTTATTTTATGGAGCTGGTTACGTGTTACTGCTACATTTGTGTATGGTGTTGTACAAAGCTAAGAGGCAAAGGGACAAGGAGGTGACAAGAGCAGGGCAGAGGTGGGGACACCCAGCTCAAGAACCTTAAATTGGCATTCGAATAAACTGAAAAGTAAGCAAAACTGTTCATGTTTATACAAGCAACTTGACTGTACTCTAAGAGAGGACAAGGGTATGAAACTATGTCCTTATAAAGTAATGCTCATCTTTTACTTATCTAACAAAAAGAAACACAGGAGAGAGGTCAGAGGCTGCTGAAAGAAAAATACCCAAGTGTTAAGGCCAGAGAAATGGAAAACAAAGTTTAACAAAGATAGGAATATTTGCAGACGGAACATGCAGAAAACCCCCTTAAACACAGCTTATTTTTCTATAAAAATAAATGTAGAATATTGTTGTCAGTGGCATGCACACCTCTATGAGAACCTGATATTTAAGTTGTCAATTTGACAACCAATAAAAATAACAGTAAAAAAGAGTACATTTACAGTTCCAATACATCTATAAAAAGAAAATCAGTATTAGTGCTAAATATGAATGTGAAATCAGCCTTCCAGCCAATCCTCAGAATTTTCAGTTGTGTTACAAAATTCTCATACAGATTTTGAATTTGCTTTTATGTCTTAGGGTAATACCAGAACCATAACTAATATTAATTACAACTCCCATAATTTCACAGTGCCTGAACTGCTCGCTATTCCCAGTGTTTGTCGGAACCAAGCCACGCAGTTCCTGGCACAAATATTATTCCTTATTAGTTTTGCAGCTGAATAATATTCAGCCTGTAACAGAACCCTCCTAGGACTGGAAAGTACTCTTGTGCACACGGATACACGCACAAAAACAACAACCGAAAGCTAAAAGCAAACTTGCCGAGAACTTCTGGGTCAGCTTTTGACATCACCCATAGGAATGAAATCAGACACCGACCAATCCGGCACCATGAGGCTGGCAGCACAAAATAAACAAAAGCCGGGCCCAGGGCTCCACAATGAGGAAGGGAAGTGGAAGAGACTATTGTTCCGAAAGCTTTTAAACGATGTTGCTTTGTTTATTTCTTTTGACAACGCCTGAACTGAATCTTTAAAAAGGGAAAGGAGCCCGTCCGCCCTGCCACCCCCGCACCGGGATGTGTTAAAGCAGAGTGTGGGGGTTTCTTTCGCTGTCCTGGGGGTTTTTTCCCTTTTTTTTTTTTTTTTCTCTCTCCCCTGTCGCTGTTTGTTCTCCCGGACAATGCTGTGCGAGCCCCGCTGTCCCGGCGTGCGGGAAGGCAGCATCTCCACAGAGCCCCAGCTCCGACACTCGCTGCCAGACCTTCTGAAAAGCCGGGCAGCCCGGGTGCTAAGCTCTTTTCAAAATCTGACCCTTATTTAGGTGCCTTCCAGGAAGCTGAGGTCTTTGGAAATCTGGCAGCGAGCGAGCGCGGCTATAGCCAGCACTTGGGGAAGGAAGCTGGGGCGAGAGCGGCGCGGTGACACCGCTCGGTGCGGCCGCTCCTCCCGCGACAAAAAGTGACACAAAAAAGGCTCTTTGGGTGGAAAAGCTCCGTGCAGCGCTGGCCCTGCCCGAGCTGAGCCTCTTTCACGAGCCCACGGGTAATTATTCACACGAGTGGGCCGAGGAGGACAATGCCCGGGCGCACAGGCGATGGATGATTCACTCCTCGGACACTCCAAACCTGTCACTGAGCTCCCGAG